>JARWCS010090958.1:0-15315 GCA_034783895.1 Geukensia demissa | reverse complement strand
TCGTTTAAGCTATTTTGTTTCTTTATTCCGGACAAAAACGACATTTTTACCAAAAAATTAATTTAATAAACAGATTTTATTAGTACGGGAAACTGGGAGGACACAATCTATTTTTCAACTAATGTTTTGATAAATTTGTCGTTTAAGCTATTTTGTTTCTTTATTCCGGACAAAAACGACATTTTTACCAAAAAATTAATTTAATAAACAGATTTAATTGATGCATCATGAAAGGTGTGAAGTCGTTAAGAACATAATTTGATTATCAGAAAAAATTATGAGCAATTAATCTGTTTTATTGACATTACAAAGGTTGATTGGATAATTGTGTAATGATTAATCTTGTCAGGCTTGTTATTAACCAGTGATTAAACAAAAATTAAAAAGAACCGTTTTTGTTTGAAAATTTCTCAAAATACCGACGACTGTATATAAATTTGAGTTTGATTAATTTTAACACATAAACAATTACTTCGAACATGGAACAACTGGAAAAAGAAATTCGCTACATTGACCAAGAATTTTGGGAAGTTAATACAAAGTTAGGAACAACTACTGACCAAACTGAACAGATGTCATTAATGCTGGAATTACAGTCACTAGCTATGAAATTATACAACTACACCATGGAATACAGAAAATTAAAAGAACAAGAGCAACAACTAATGGAAGCTTTGGATAACCTTTCAGAGTTTGAAGACAGCGATGATGAGCGAAATGATTAGCAACAAGGTGTTGTTTAATCGGCCCTTTTAAGGGCCACCAAAATTTTCAAAAAGAATCTAACTTGACTGTGATCAAAACATCCATAAGTACTAATTAGAAGCTTTCAATAAAATTTTAATTAAAATTTCATAAAACCGAAGTCTTACTAAAAATCTAATTCTTATATTAAAAATATCCTTAAATTTCCAATCTTTATAATATATTAAAAATAAGAAAAATTCTGAACTTTCCAATCATCAAATTAAAATAAAATAACAAATATCTTGAACTTTCCGATCATCTCATCAAATCATTTTAAAATAACAAATATCTTGAGCTTTCCAATAATCAAAATAATTAAAAATAACAAAATTCCTATTCTAAAATTCTATTGAATCCGAATATAACCTTATTTCATTTCACATTTAAATAATCAACAAAAAATTTGATAATTTTTTTTTTTGAAAAAAATGACCGATGTTTTCCTTACCATTGATAACCTAAGGAGAGAAGCTGGATACGAGTAGGAAGGTCCAATTTCTTCTCTGAGACAATGAAGACACGTAAATGTAGACCCAGGGGTTGTAACTAAAAAGTCGATGTCTGCTAAGGATAGTTGTTGACATGAGTAGTGGAACCATGAGTCACACGAGTCACACTGTACAGAGTTGTTTGCAGAATTCTTACGGCAGTCGCCACAAGGCCAAAAGGCAGACCTTGACATGTACGAAACTTTGCGCTTACGGGGCATTTTCAACACCAAGACTCAGAAACGTAATGACAATTATAGAAGCAAATTAAAAGCGATGTTTGAGCAAATTTCCCTTCAATTTCTTTTTATAGGTCTTAAAAAAAAGAAAAATCAAGGACCAATGGATGGTTTTGACCAATCATTGTCATGGAATAAAAACCACTATCCAATGATATTTAGCAGGAAATAATCCTTACTTTCTTTATGGCTTCAATCTTGTATGGTTTCTTTTTCATTGTGTCTTCCAACCTAGCGAGTTCTAGTAAAGAAAACAAACTCTCTTCCTTTCTTTTGTTTCGCTTTCTTTGTGTGTATGAAACGACAGATGTTCAACCAAAGCTATTCGAAAATTTGGAGCCTTTTTTGTCTGTAATGTGAGGAAATCATTCAATGAAATTTTTATCATGGCTTCAATCAAAATTTTAAGTAAAACCATTCCGTCAATCAGACCATACATATCTAAAATGAAAGGAAATCTAACAAAAATCAATAGTATGGCTTCAATCTACACCAAAGAATAATTCGTTGAATACACCATATGTTGTACTTATAGTACCTAATTCTGCAAATTCTTTATTATATTATATTCTAAATTCTTTAATTTTCAATTATATTACAATAATTTATGTAATAAATATTTTAGATAGATATAAAATTTCAATATCTTACAGTCTTAAAATAATTTTTAGTATTGAAATAATTTTAATAAGATTTTAATAAGATTTTCCCAGAATATGATATTATTTCATATTTATCATTTGTATCCACTCAGATTCAGTATAGCACAATCCTTAAATTATTAATGAAAACAATAAGTTTAATCAATATTTTTCTATGTTCGGCTGATATTCAGAGTTATCGTTCTTGAAGGAACTCTTTCGTTTTATATAAAATCTTTTAAACCTGAGCTTGAAATCGTCTACAGAGGTATTTTAATGACAAAAAAGGACTCAATATGTGTAAAATATTATAACTGACGTGTTCGGTGGTCATTTTATGGTGTTCGGTGGTGATTTTTAGGTGTTCGGTGGTGTTCGGTGGTAAAAAGACTCGCCGTCAAATGTAAACTAGAGGCTCAGAAGACTGAAACTATATCGCTCATCTGACATTGTGCCAATCAAAATCAAACATTAAATGACCAATCATAGTAGCCATGATTGTTGTTTCACTTTAAAAAGGATCTCCCTTACATGTGTCCTGTCGAATATTATTCCATTTGGCAAAGTGGTTTCAGGGAATATGAATCAGTCAATCAGAAACAAGAATCATCCATGGTGGCCATGTTTTTTGTCTGATTAAGATAAAATATGGAAACTTCAAGAAGTATCTTGCATACAAGTAGATGGTTTCTGTAGAATATTGTTTCATATTGCCAAGTGGTTTAAGATCATTTAAGAAGAGATTTTTTATGCATCAGCCAATCAGGAACAAGAATCATCCATGGTGGTCACATTTTAAATTCAGTCAAGACGAAATGAGGCAATTTCATACAGGATCTTACATTGATGCTACAGATCAAATAATAATACATTCAGAGGAGATTTCTTTATGTATCAGCCAATCAGAAACAAGATTAGTCAAAGGTGGCAATGTTTTTTGTCCAATCAGGACGAAATGAGGAATCTTCTTAAAGGACCTTGCATAGATGCTTCCTTTCAAATATTGTTTCATTTGGCCCAGTAAATTCAGAGGAGATTTCTTTATGTATCAGCCAATCAGAAACAATAATAGTCCATGAGGGCCATGTTTTCTGTCCGGTCGGGACAAAATAGGGAAACTTTATAAAGGAACTTGCATAGATGCTTCCTTTCAAATATTGTTCCATTTGGCCAAGTAGCAACCTTCCATAGATGTTTCCTGTCAAAATTGTTCCATTTGGCCAAGTAGTTTCATATGAGATTTAGTGTATAAACCAATCAGAAACAAGAATAGTGTTTTGTCCAATTTGGACGAAACAAGTAATCTTTGTAAAGGACATTTCATAGATGCTTCCTGTAAAGTTTGGTCAATTTGGCTAAGAGGTTTCAGAGAAGAGAAGAACAACATAAAACAGAAAAAGTTAATAGAGGGACAACAGACAGATGGACGCCAAGTCTTGAAAAAAGCTTTGTTACATTTTTCATAAGGAATCATATGAAAATTTTTTTTTTAATATACTATTGGAAAAGGACTTTTTTTGCCCATTTTAACCTCATTTATCTCGAAAACAGCAAGAGACAGATAAAATCCAATGACATAGTATTGTAAGCTCTCATTTAGACAAAACTCATCGCAAAAACCCCATTAAAATGGAACGAAAAATAAAAAAATTGCATTTTTTAACCCTTTTATAAAAAAAGAAAAATGCTACAAAAAATGCCTGGAGTAACTTCTGTTGCTTTTTCTATTAGAATTAATTAAAAAAGAACATCAAAATCTAAGAAAAAAAAGTCTCCAAATATAGTGAGTGGCCATTTTGCAATAATGGTACGGAAAGGTCATGTCGCATGTTTGCTTTATCACGGATAATACAAAGTAAAATCACATTAAAATCAAACAAGAAATAGAGAAATTAAAATATAAGAAAAGCCCCTTTGAGTCCCTTACCCCAAAAAGGGTAGAACTAGATCACCCAAAATCAATACCAACCTTTATCTAGAACCAAAAATCAGTGACCCAAAATTTTAAAAGGATCAGTTTTGATGTGGAAACCAACCTGTCTACAGATGCCAATGCAGACAATAGCACCATGCCATAATATGACAGCAATTTTTTGCAGTTGTATTAAAAAACCATCAGAATTAGACAAAAAATGGATATCTTGCATTTGAAAATTAAAAAAACCCTTTGGTCTTCTCCCTAAAAAAATTTTTGCGGTCATATAAAATTTGATTCAACATCTTTTCATATGTGTAGAAAACCCTTTCAGTGATTAGTTTAACACCCACAAGAAAGAGAACAATTCCACTTTAAGACACCATGAAAAATCAACAAGCTATCGAGAACAGTACTCCACAATATAGATACATGATGCAAGATACATTTAAAAGGAATTTATATCTAACTGCAAGATCACATGATTTCTTTTATCGGTAATTTACAGCAATTGCCTTTGATCTGTACTGACCGATAACTCCTGTACAGGTCTACAGGCACAGATAAAAAAATATTGGTTTGTTGTAAAGGATAACGTCACGTTGTCAAGCATTTATGTCGTGTGCTTTGTCTTCATGCGCGTCTTTTCATGAATGAAATAGATCCGACGTCATTCATAAAACTGAATGACATCTTGTTTTCATAAGTTAAAATGAAGTAGATCTTGTGTTAAATGATGTAAAATGTGACATTTTCAGCATGAGAATATTTTTTATCTAAAATTACCGATAAAAAGAATACAGTACATTTTATATCTTGTACTGTCTTTATCATGATAAAATATTCAGTTCTACGGGCTCCCTGAATATTTTTTGTGATAAAGTCAGTACAAGATACAAAATGTCCTATATTCTATATTTACATAAAATAATAAATATTGATATACTTTCTAATTTCAGTAACAGTAGATTGTATTTGATAATTAGGATATGGTTTATACAATACCTTTATGTATGGAGACATCAATATGATGCACAATACCTATGTTTTCCTGAAGCAGTGTCACAACAATAATGAAATTTTGATACCCATGGATTGTCAAAATTTTTGCAGGTTAACAAAAATTTCTCAGATATTTAGAATTTTTGTATATATTAGATCATTTATAAAACAAAACAAAAATCTTCTTTATAATTAACTTTTCCATAGTAGAATGAAGTAGAGTAAAACAGAAAACATAGAGAAAATGTGTCCATGGGATACGGGTGCTCCCACTACGGCAAACAAAGTATACATATGACGGACCTGAAAAGGAAAGACACAGTACAACACATCCTGATAATGCTCAAGACCAAATTTCAAGTCAATTGGACATACACAAGCCGAGAAATCTTTGAAGAGAACAGATGTGTGTACTGAGGTAAAACTTAATACCCCATATTTCTATAGTTTTCTATTAGACTAAGTCCCAACTTAGATTTAAGGTCAGAATCAATGCAACAAAATTTAGTAGGGCCTTTATAAAAAAAACTTGAACTCTCTTGGATTTAATCTCAAAACGTTGTCTGTATACCAGAATTTCTCATCAGGCTTAACATCAAATTATCTGGAAAGGACATCTATCTGTGGGATTAGTTGACCCCAACAAGAAAAAAAACAATTTCACCATGAAACAGCACAAAAAATCAGCAAGCTATTGGGAACTATGACTCCACAGATACAAGTTTTGTTTGCATTTACAATAGGTAACTATCTTAATTCAAGTAGTACTGAACATGTAAATTTGGACATAAATTCCTTATCATATTCATCCACAAAAATTAATTGATAATAGTAATCATGGTTACTGGTCAATGGATGATCATCCCTCACAAAACCATGTCAAAAATTCTTTAAAAGAGGTTTTGGTGCTCAAAAGGATAAAATTCATAAGGTTCCTCGGAACCTGGTGTCTCACTTGCTCTTAGTATTGCCAGTATATGAAGTATTCTATATTAATGAGTTTACTTCAATTAATGAATCCTACATTAAAGTAACAATATCAGGTTTAAATATTGAAATATAAATGTTGAAGTTTTGTTTTTGTTTTTTTAAGACTTTTTCTGAAAAGTGTAATTTTAGAGTTTTTTAAGAGTGTAATTATTGATTACTATTAAGATAAGGCGCTGCAAACGTTGATGTGGCATTTGACTGTAGGTAGGCTGGAAAGTTTTATTTGTAAATTTTCTACCATAACGAACTGAAAGGAAATCGTTGGAAAGTTTGAAAGCAGTTAAAATCTGCAATAATAAAACTTTTTTTCTGAAAAATAAAAAAAATCGAAATTTAAGTCTGTATGATATAATAAGCTTAAGGGAAGCTCCCTGCTAAGAATCACAAAATCCATAAAGATTTGAAATTAAAAAAACTCTAACCTGAGGGTTAACCAAAATTTTGAAAAAAAGTCCAATTATCAGTCAGAATATGTAAAACTTGGAGGGCAACATTTTAAATTTTATTCTGAAGGATATATTTACAACGAGTGAGGCACTCGAGCCATTTTCCACAAAACCAAATAAAATTTTACAAAGCTTTACCAATTTATAAAAAAAAATTTAACCTGAATCAATGAAAAAAAACTAAATCTAAATATCCATCAAAATGTGGCATAAAGAACATCCAAAGCAAGTTTCATCATTATCTATAAAGATCTGACAAAATAATTAAACTTAAAAAAACTTAACCTCAGGGTTAACCAAAATTTAAAAAAACTAAGGCAAATTATCGATCAAAATACGTAAAACTTTGAAATTTTTTTTAAAATTTTATCATGGAGGATATGCTTTTAACATAGAGAAGCATTTGCCCTACTTTTGGCAACATCTAATAAGATTTGACAAAGCTGTACCAATTTTGAAAACTTTTACCTGAATCAATGAGAAAAATTACGTCCAATTATCTACCAGAATTCGGTCGGAAAATTAAAATTATTTTTTTCAAAATTTAACTCTGGGTGTTATAAAATGCTCTAGAGAAGCTTTTTCAGCAAGTTTCATCATTATCTATAAAGATTTGACAACGACATTACACTTTGAAAAAAAACTTAACCTCAGGATTAAACCAAAAACAAAAAATCAAGCAAAAAATCAAGTTATCCTTCGAAATATTGAAAATTATAATATAATTTTTTCAAAATTTCAATATGAATGAAATATTTTGAGCATAAAGAAGCTGCTGAGCAAGTTTCACTAATATCCATACAGATTTGACAAAACTATGCGAGTTTGAAAAAGTATGGACGACGGAATTTGAACTGTTATTTCTCGCCTATGAGATCGAGAAATTCCATGATTTAGGGGGCTTGAGATATCTTTACGTTGCACAGGTATCTCAGTCAAACGTACAGCGCGTGCATTTTGGAAAATTGCTACCTCCACTTCATTACGATTTTGGCAAATTAGACTTATTTCACCAGTTTTGAACAACTTACCTTCGGTATATTTGTAAGAACATCTATTGAAAAGCTCAGGAATTAGTTTACTTAGAGAATTTTAAGCAGAATAGCTGATTTTCTCCATGAGCTGGTGTGTTGACAACAGACAAGAAGTACGCATGGGAGAAGTCTTTTTCGGTGCCAAATTGTTAATGAATTAGACATAAATGTCATAAATAAAAAGTTGAACACTTTTCAAACTTGAAATATTTTTATACATGTTATATTTGAAATTGAACAATTGGAAAATAATTTTGTCAAAATTGTGTCTATTAGGCTAAATAAATCTAGTCAATAAAAAGGCTAAATAAACAATGCTAACTCAAGCAGATTTCCAAAATTGAAAATATAAATATTCGACAAGAAAAAGCATCAGTCCCCAGAGGAAAGTCTCAAACACTTGCTGTCGACCCTCGAGCTAAGATATCTTTTATTAATCCCTCGACAGAGCCTCGAGATAGACACAGATATCTTATCCCTTGAGTCTCAGACCAACCTATCTCGCCTTCCCACTAAGGAAAGATACTATATGTCTCGCCTATAGCGAACGTTCTACTTACAAATATTTTTTTGCTTATTTTGTTCCAATATAAAGTGTTCAAAAAGCCATCACAACTTAATAAAACATTTTTATTTTTGAAATAGAAAAGCGAACATTCTCATAATCAAAAGCAAAATTATTTGTATTATTATATTATATTGTCATCTTAATAATACTGCAATATGTATTACTGACTTTCATTTGATAGCATATTTCGACTCTTCTTTTGTACTTTTTCAATAAAAAATTTGCTTTGCATTTGTTTTCTAAAGCATGTTGTAAATGAATATATGTCAAAGCTTTAATTCATATTTTACATCTGTCGCTTTTGTTATTCTTAAGTTTAACTCATGCAAAATGTGGAAAAGCCTAAACTTCTTTTTTGGGTGTCATGTGAAAAGATACGGATTGTTACCATATTGATTTTAAAATTGTTTTGTCATCATAGAGGTAAACAACGTATTCAATTACCAACTGTTTGATATAACAGTTGACAAATAAAGGTTTGTTTTTTGTTTAAATGTGCAATACCATGATGCTAGGTGTTCTTCAGTGACAAAAGGTCTCCTTTTAATGGCTTTGTCTACTGAGTAACATCTAGTGCCACTAGTGGAGCAGGATTGCTTACCCTTCCGGGTCACCTGAACTCACCCTGGTTTTTGTTGGTTTCGTGTTACTCCATCTTAAGTTTTCAGTGTAGTGTTCTATGTTTGTCTTTCGTTTAATTTTGTTGGCCATGGTCTTGTCTGTCCTCCGAACTTCACGATTTCTGTCTGCCCTTTTGATATCTTCGAATCCTTTATAAAATAAGATTTGCCTTTTCCATCAATGTTTTAAAGATATAGGTCCAGTGTAGATTACCCATGTGAGAGATCAGAAGTGCATAGTCAAAAGAGACAAGACAAATTTGAAACAAAACTAAAAGATAAAACGAAAACAAAAACAAAAAGAACAAAGGCTTGGAATCGACGATGAACAAAAAAATTTAATTTGTGTTTTATTTTCGAATGGGGAATAGCTGTGTAAATGGTGGAGATCTTGTTGCACGAGGACATTGTCCTTGATTTGATGTAGTCTATCATATCTAGACTTCACATTTGATTCATGCCACAGTTGGAGTAGCTTGGATAACAGAAACTCTGAACCCAGTTTTAACAGCTGATAAAATAGTTGACAGTTACTTGGTAAGAAAGACATATTGGAAGCATATGGCTTATCTTGCAATGTTACGTTGCTTGCATGGCACTTTTGTTCTTTAGGTGAATTTTCAAAAGAAAATAAATACAAACTTTCATTTGATTGTGAAGGATTGTTCCTTTTGTAAGTGTCCTCAGGGTAGGCATCAGGTTGCCGTGGGAATTGTCAACTCCTAATTTCTGAAGCACTTTATGCAATGCGATTTTCACACAAAACAATGTTGTGGTGTGCTTTGTCAACAGGGACAATATCATTATGGTTATGTAGTTAAGAAAGTTGTCGGACAACACCTAAATCTTTAGAGACCGATATCGCGTGTGCGTGTTTGTTGCGTTTTTCAACTTGTTGACTTTTTATTTGTATCAAAGACCTCACAGTCTTAGTCCATTCGGAAAAGGTTCTCCTCCTTTAAGCTTTACTCATTAGAAGCATAATAAAGAAATACTTTTAATTTATAAATATGTTCGCTGCCATTATAAGGCTTTATAACTCTTCTTGTTTAATCATTTTAAGTACTATTTGTAGCTGTCCGTAACATTTCATTTTTTTCTTACGTAATTTCATAACTTGCATCCTTACGACCATTTAAAAGTTTATTACGAAAGGCCTTCCATTTCTTATCGTCACATTACATAACATATGGAAAATTGTAAGAGGTATATTTCCTGTCAAATTTTTGAATGTTTTATACCTCAAATACGAACACATTGACCCATCAGATTTCACCTTTTCCCATATCTAAGCTATAATAGATCATAGCAATAATTTCCCTTGTTCTTCCAAAACGAGCAAACATGCATAAAAACTGTTAAGTGGTCATTAAAACATTAAAAAAGAATTCGAAGAAACCAAAGGGGCAGACATAGTTAAATTCGTGAGAAAAAGAAACGAAAGACAAACATAGTACGCACAACACTACACTGAAAACTAAAGCTTGAGTAACACGAACCCTACAAAAACCAGTGTGCTCTGAAAGGGTTAGCAACTCCTGTTCAACTAGTGGCACCCGTCAGTAGACAAAGCCGCTATACATTTGCAATCTGTAGTATTCATAACCGGTGTATGAACGGATTTGTTGTAATGACAGTGGGAAGATATCCATTGTCATTTGTGAACATGTATATTTCGTATCGGTCAAACAAATCATAATGGCGACTGAAAAATTTCCTAAGTGATGACTTTTATCTTTCCTTGAGAAACCCTTGTTGAAGTAGCTTTCTTGTCAGCACCAACCATCTATTAATAAAGTTCAGATAGGAAGCACACGTCCTGGAGTAGCGTATTAACTGAAAAATATACTCTCCGTATGCAGGTGCGGCTAGAATGTTGCTAGACAATGGGAGGATTAAAGTCATCTCTCTTAACCCACCCTTACTGTCAATTTCTAGGTGTAAGTCAAGGTATGATGCAGACCTTTCTGTTTCTGAATATCCTTGATTTCAAGTTCAATTGGATAGATGCGGTCAACATAGTCACCAAATTAAGAACTTTTCAGTGAAAGAACATCATCTATATAGCTTAACGTGAAACCAAAAGATTGAGCCAACAATCTCTGTCTTTGTTTTGCAGAAGGCTCTCTACGAAGCCAGCTTCATACGAATAAAGGAATAAAACGGCGAGAAGGGGTGCAGAGTTTGTCCCCATTGGAATGCCGACAGTCTGTTGAAACACACGTACGCCAAACATTGCAAAAAATATTGTCAATCAAGAAATCTAACATTCTGCAATTGTTATTTCCAGAGTTCTTTGTATTAAAATCAGAGAGGTTAAAAACAAAAGAAGGTTTGTTCCTTCCTAGGACTAAATATATGTACCTGCGTTTGCCATATTTTTTTTACAAAAAGTTGGAGCACAGCTTTTAATTTTTCCTTGAGTTTTGAATGCAAAATACTGGTATATAGGGTTGAAATTTCAAATTTACTGCAAGAGATGGACTTTAATTTAGGCAGTCTAACAGATCTTTGGAATTTTTCAAAATCCACATTTGATTCACGCCTTCTCTAGAATGGCTGATTTCACTGTAACTCTGGGTCCCATATTTTACTGCTGATAAAATAACTGTCAGTAACTTGGAAAGAGGTTTTGTGGAGCAGTTAATGTAACATTGTTTGTAAGGCACTTATTTAGCTTTGGAATCCAGTAAACTAATTCGTCCTGCTTGGTTGAAATTCCAAAGCAGACAAGTAAGTGGCGTCAGGGTATAGAATGAATTTTCTTTGACTTCCTATGTTTCGGTTCTAATGCTACTGATGAGAGGTTACTCCTTGAAATGTACATATGGCATACCTAAATTTTCCATATTTCTTCAACATCCAATATCTTTAACTAGAATTCTGTGTAACGTGATCCAATATCTTTAACTAGAATTCTATGTAACGTGATTTACAAACACAGACAATGTTGTTAGGGGCTTTGGCAGCAGAGACGACAACATATTTGTCATGAAGTTCAGAGATATATCTGACGACGCTCGGATCTTTAAAAACCGACTTACCGTTTGTATTCATAGATCCCCGAAACTTGTGAATTCGGATTTGTATTAACGACCTCACAGTTTCATCCTTTCGGAAAGGGTAGTTCCTCTCCTTCGCGTTTTGTCCATTGTATGGAATAATCCAATAAAAATAAAACTTCAGTTTATAGATTGAGGCTCACGGAATTTTGGCTTTTTGGCAAACACATTTCGTAGAGAAATGTTTTCTATGTTGAGGTCGCCAGTAATCACGTGGCCAGCAGGATTATATTTGAATTGGAAACTTGCACAAGCACAGTTCGGGGTTTAGACTTGTAGTCGTCGATGCTGAAATTCATCAACACGTGTTTGTTGTTGAAAATCTTGGTTGCAATAGGTGTGGTATGATTGTATGAAAGGATTGGTACAAACCCTAACATATGATGGAATTTTAGATTTGACGGATTTTTTTATGGAAGATATTGCTTAGATTGATTGCGTCAAGACCTATGTTAGCGAACAATAGTTTACGAAACGAACGTTTTTCTGTTTTGTCTTTCTTAAAACTAACTGGTTTGAAAAACCTGTGATTGGCAATATCCATGACGATTGATAATAGTCTGTTCCAACTTGAATATGGATTTGCTATAGGTGTCTCCAAACATGGTTTATACAAAGAATGAAGTTTTGAAAGACGAAGGGCATATAGCTTCGTGTGAATGTGGTGTATACCTAGGGTTTATTGTATAAATTGAATAAGATCATCAAAGGACCCATTAATATGAGACGTGTGGATACGTCTATGTCTAGCTGCAGAGTTGAAGATTTTCATCACAATTACAGAACTACATTGTGAGCTTGATAAATTATATGTACCAACAATTTTATCATTACAGCACGCTGTCCCAAATGTATATTAGTCTCACCTATGACGAAAGTCACTTAAGGCGAGAAAAGTGGTAACTCTTCCGTCAAATCTTCATGCATTTTCAAAAACCTTAACCAGAAGCTTTTTTATGTTGGAGTTATATCATTATTTGTAAAACTTGAACTTTTTCCTTATTTTCTGGATGAGTCCTGTCTCTTTATAGGCAAGCAACGTATTCAGGGAATTTAAATCTGGTTAAATACTAAAATACGCTCTTGTTATTGTATATATAAGATGTTATTAAATTTATCTATGAAGATCAAGATTACAACTCAAAAATATACATTAGATAATAGATTCAATATCCCGGTGGAGAGAAAGAGCAGATATTTGATGTAAATTGCTTATTCACTGTACGTTTATGAAACTTCAATACCTTTCCATGATCTTTATGGGTTTTAATAAAACTTGCTCCTCATGATAAAAATAAGTTGCTTATATATCTTTCCCTATAATTTTGACATTTAGTTTTTGGACATAAGAGTCTCGAAATTCTAGTTAAAAGCGTAATATACAAATACAGAAAAATATTCACGTTCACCGAATAAACAATTTCATTGATATCTTTCAATGAAAACCAAGATACAGATAACAAGATTCTCATAGGAATTCTTCATTATCAGTATTGTAAATACCATGGCAACATATGTCAATACAGACGTTAATTCCTTTTTAATTAAATCATTTATTTAAAGTTAAATATTATTTTATCCTTGACGTGCACGTTAGAAACTGTAACAAGTAGCGGTCCATCTTACTGCTGTAGGAGGGGGATCCAAATTTTGAAATTCCATAAACCTAAAAGAGCTCCACTTTTGTATATACTTCTCTAGATTTTGACAATTTTTCCTGCTTTCATATTTTTTAACATCTTTGAGGGGGTAAGGGTAGGGCAATTCTCATTTAAAGCACTAAATAACGCAAGCTTTACAGCGTTCATTGTATTGCTATCTAATATGGGGCTTTTCAATTTAATTTCTCATAAATTAAGGTCATTGTGCCACCACATCTGAAAATCACAATCTTAATATAATGTAAACAAGAAAGACATACATCATTTGTTTTGCATTTTATCTTATTTATAGCTGTTTACCTTTCATTTTATGTTGATAAATATCACTAAATCAGAAAAATCACTAACCATGAGGTTAACTACTTCAAAATAAATCTATATAAAATACTACAAGTATTAATGAATGCAAAAACTACTAACAAGATCTGTATCATTGTCTATGAAAGAGAAAGATGACTTAAACATATGAGTTTTAAACGAATATTTTAACAATAATAAGTTGGCTAACTGAAAGCACATGAATTTAAAAAAAAAATTAAACAACCGAACTTTTGATCAGTTTAAACTTAAATTGAAAATAATAAGTAGGAAGAAAGCATTTTTTAAATAAAAAGAGATAATTGATATAAGAGATAATTGTTATTCGTACACCCCCATTTTTATTTCAATTCGTTCACATTTTTTAGAGATTATGTCCATTGTCATTTTCATTAATAGTTTCAATTTTAAATTGGTGGTCTTTTACAGCTTGCGTTATGGTATGGACTCTGGTTCATTATAGAATGCCATAACGGGACCTTCATAGAAGTTGAAATTCGACTGTCGATCGACAGATGGTTATTTCATGGACCATCATGCCACATCTCCTATTTTTATATTATCAAACTGCACCTTAGATACACATTCCGTTTGATTTCTAAACGCGTTTAAGCACTAGTAACAGCTTGTTGTGGCAGCCAATTGCCAAGCTAGAATAACGAACCCTATCCAACCCATAAAAACAAATAAAATTTACACTTGCCCTTAATTTTGTTTTAAAACTTAATGGGTACAAAAACTTGGAAAAATGAAAAGAACCTCAGAAAATCAAATTTTTTGACGCTTTATCTCTTAAACGCTTTCATATCCTTTGATCTACATTACCTTTAATTTTATATCAATGTCTTTATAAATTATTTCATTAAAAAATCAACAACCTAAAACTTGAGGATAAAATTGGCATTTAAAGTAGTAGTTTTTATTTCTTTTTTAAAAACTCAAAATATTTGATTTTTTCTGTTCCTCTGCCTCTTCATGATATAAATTAAAAGGAATTCAAAGATACCAAAGAGGCAGAAATGTCGGAAGACAGACAAGACCATGTCCAACAAAATGAAACGAAAGACAAACATAAAAGACACAACACTACACTGAAAACTAAAGCTGGAGTAACACGAACCCTACAAAAACTAGGATGAGTTCTGGTTCTCCGGAAGGGTATGCAACTCCTGCTCCACTAGTGGCACCCGCCGTTTAGATAAATCCAGTGTATAGTCACAATCGATGTTAGTCACAAACGGTGAAGGAACGGATTTGTATTCACGACAGTAGGAAGAAATCCATTGTGATTTGTGAAATGGATATTTCGTACCGGTCAACCAAATCATGATTGCTACTGAAAATCTTCCGGAGTGATGACTGTAATCTTTCCCTGAGAAACCCCTGTCTGTGTAGCTTGCTTGTATACATAGGAAAAAATATTGAGAGCAAATGCATGCTCCTCTTCATGTAAACTTGTTGGTGACACCCTTCCCAAAGATAAACATTTCTGGTTTGAAAATGTGAAATACTCTTTTACTACAACAAGGATACATCCAATCAAGGTTGAAGTCGTCCCTCCTAAAATTTTATGGTCGCCATCAC
>JARWCS010090848.1:0-15315 GCA_034783895.1 Geukensia demissa | reverse complement strand
TTTATAAAGTTTCCTAATTTTGTCTTGATCTGAAACTA
The DNA here is from genome assembly GCA_034783895.1 of Geukensia demissa. Lineage (NCBI taxonomy): Eukaryota > Metazoa > Mollusca > Bivalvia > Mytilida > Mytilidae > Geukensia > Geukensia demissa. Next base: position 15,277 of record JARWCS010090848.1, on the reverse strand, counting down.
AACATGGCTGCCACAGATAATTCTTGTTTCTGATTGGCTAAAACTGCTTGGTGAAATTGATTAATATTTGATGTAGAGCATCCAGGAAAAGTCCTTTACAAAGTTTCCCCATATCCGAATGTGACGAAAACAAGGCCACCAGACAAATCTTATTTCTGATTGGCTGATTCATTAAAAAATCTTCTCCTCTGAAACTTCCAAACTTGCCAAATGGCAGGTGAGCGATACAGGCTCAGCCTCCTGAGCCTCTAGTTTAAAGTTTGATGATGCAAATTTGGCTTAAATTGAATTAGTTTGTTTAAAGGTTTGTGATGCAAATTTGGCTGATTTGTCAGGCATAATACAATATACATAAGTTCAGTGTATGCTGGTGGTCGTATGCAGGTCTTTAGTCTATATCATTTATCATAATCCCAAGTTATAGTGTTGTTGTGTATGTCATGTGAACTTATGTTTGTCTTTTTAGGAATCATTACAAGATGCCTATGACAATTTGTGTGAAGACTTTACCCATATTAACAAAGAACTAGTAGAACTGCAGGACAGTTCTAAAGCATTAGAGGAGCTGTCAGCTGGTTCTGACGGCAAATCAGCTAAACAACGATCTGGAGACCCGACAGAAAAGCTGGCCAGTAACAAAGACAAACTAGCCAAACTAGAGATACAAAAGAAACAGATTTCTGAACGAATGGAGGAGTGTCTTAAGAAAATGGAACAGAAGCAAGTTTCTACAGTTCTTCCAGAAAGATATGAAGACAGTGTACCATCATCATCAAAATCCAAAAAGTCCAAAAAGTGAAAACTTGATGTTTTGTATTACTGGATATGACAATTAACTATGCATTTTTGGGATAATCTGTTAAGGTTCAATTTATCCTGAAAAAACTAAATGTAACATATTTTATTTTGTTTTCTTTTTGATTACCTTGATTTACATTTTTTGGAGCATAATTATTCATGACCATTCATTATAATTCCTAACAAATTATCATGACAATGAAAACAAGGACAAACCTAATATATAGATTTTTAATTTAACTTTATTTACATTAATTAACCATTGACACATCATTTTGTATGAGACGATACTAAGGTGAATTTTCAATATTTTTATAGATTTTAATATATAGATGATTAACATGAAGCAAGTCTGTGATAATTATATATCCCCTGTTGTAAGTTTTGTATATTTTCTTGCATGATCAGTTTTTTGGCAGGTTATTCTCTTGAATGCAGGTGACAATAAGACAATCCATCAGTTGTGTGCCTTTATTTTTGCACTTTTTACAAAATTAAATACTTTGTTTATTAAAAAATTTTGTAACAACAGATCATTTCTTCAGGTCAGTATGAAAAATGAGAGAAAAATTTGTTATTTGTGTCATTTTTTCCTGTGCAAAACAGTTTTGCAAGTTATTTTTGTGTTGGATGTTATTCAAATTATCTCCCTTAATTATTTTTTTTAATGACGTGTACCTTTGTTTATTGAATTCTTGTGATCATGCAGTAGATTTGTTGTATTCAAGATAATTCTTACAACATTCCAAAGGGAGGATTTTGCCGTCCGAAAGAAGTATCAATGTCCTATTTTACATGTATATTTAATATTGTCCATTCTTGAGATGTATTTTTGAAGAATTCTATGTTTATTCATTTGTACATTTTCAATTTTTGATCAGTAATTTTTAAGCACTTTTTTAAATTGCACATTTTAATGTTTTCTTTTTTGTAGATGTGTTGGCAATATTTATTTCTGTTTCTTGTTTATGAGCATATTTAATTGTGCAATACTCTTCTTACTTTAATTTAAATTTAATATGAAAACAGAAATACATTTTGTATATACATGTATAATTTTTAAAAGTTAACTGTTCATCAGTAAGGTTGTGACTGTTTTCTCATTAGTATTTTTTAAGATTAAATTTTTAAAAACCTGCCCACCAGCCCACACACGGCAAGTTTATTGTAGCTTTTTGTCTATTTTTATAACTATTAAAGGTAAAATTAACCCAATACCATTATTTTCGAAAGTGCTGATGGGATATCTTTGGATTTTGAAACACAATGACTACATTGTTATAGATTACATACAAATAACTAGCATTTTTTACTGTTTTTTAACACCAGAAAACTGACATTGCTTGCAAGCAGGTGGAAAACAAAAATCTTTTGCCTAACCTAAATTAAAGCTTAAGTACAAGTTGGAATAAAATTAGGTCATACATCCGTCCTTAGTAAGAAATACAACTTATACCTCTTTTTCTGTTATACCTTTTAATAATTTAAGATTTGCAATATGAACTTTAAAAAAAATAATCAAATTCATTTCTGTTGACAAATGTTATATTGTCTCAATGTTATCATTTACTTTGTTGAAATAAATATACTTTTTCATAATAGCCATTTGTTCTTGTTTAGAAAAATAAACACAGAGAGCATTTACACTCCTTTAAAGATAGCCAGCTACTAGGATTAAGGTAGATAGTGTTCATCGATTCCTTCAAAGCTCACCTGACCTAAAAGGTCTTTTGAGCTATTGCCTTTATTTTGTCTTTTTGGTAGAATGGTCATTAGGTGGTCAGTTCTCAGAATTCCTTCTGTTACACCTCCCCCCTCCAACAAAAATAGCCGTCACAGCCCAACTTGAAGTTTGGATCATTCTTGTGTTATATGATTTGGTTTGTCATGTACAATAACCTACATTTCTGTTTTCTCATATTAATGTGTTGGAGTTGTCTAAAATGCAGTTTGAAATCAGTAGAAGTTTTCCTTGTGTCTGAGGAGTTTGAAGTTGTTTTGTTTATAAAATATTGTCTTGTGATAATACCCTTTAACCTTCATTTTTTGCTATGTGTTTATTAATTATGATATGCAGTATTTCAGTTTTACTTCCTAATTGGCCTGAATTTCTTCTTAAAAGTGTTCCTGCAATTATGTTGACAGTGCCCTTTGGTTGACAGCTTGTTTGTCATATGTTATTTGATAGGAAATAGCTGGTATCGTTTGCAGCAATGCCTTTTCAGTTGAAGAATATGACTTACCGTAATTGATATACTCCTAACATATATAGCACTTAATCATTTATCAGTGAATGGCAAATAGTGTGGCTTATGTTGGCACTAGGATTGTCTATGTGGGATACCGGTTCATCATTGAGGACCATACAGCCATGTTCAAGATAAAAACAGCAATAAATTGCTGTTCACTTGCAATTTCGATCATTCATGAATAATATGATTTGTTTTCTAATGTAGAGTACGGTATGATAAGGCCACTTTGGTCCTTGCATTTAGCAAAAATTCAGTGTCTAAAGTGAAGTTAAATGTGGTAAAAGCAAAGACATGTCAGAAAGCCACAATTGATTATGCTATATAAGTGTCCTTTATTGTCACTCTTACAAGCCAAAATTGCACAATTTTCAACCTTTGCTCAATATAGTGCAAAAATCCTTTTTCTAACAATTTTCAGTACAGAAAGTTTAGAGCACATCCATGTTTAGTCTAAATATATCTTGTGTATGATGTAAAAATATATATAAAAATCGAACTCTTATGGGCAATATATTTCCAGAACCATAAATGAACTAAAAAGTGCTTAGTTTTGCACAAATTACTGAAAACTTAAAATTCCGGACAACAATGTTTGCAATTTATGACATTTTTTTTTGGAAAATCAGTATTTCATTATGATTGAAAATTCATTCAAGTGTTGGAATCAGATGGCTTCAGTTGTTATATTAAAACTTTAATTTTGGGTGTAAATTCAGGCACCTCTTCCTTACATACAACCTAAAGGGAAATTTACTTTAAAAATCTGCCTAAACTACTGAGTGTTTTACAACCAAACTGGAATGGCTCTTACATTATCATTACAGCATTTCTGTCTACGAAAAAATGGTCCTTGTGTGTCATGCATTGTATAGTCGGTTTAGTGAAACAGGCTCTTGGGGGCTTATTGTTGATTAAATGGCAGAGTTTTTGGTAAATGTCAAACAGACAGCACCACATACCCAAAACAAGCTGAAAATTAGTATGATCTTTTAATGTTTACAAGGCCTTTAACAAGGGTGATATCCCACATTGTGTAAGGAGCAGCCTTAAAGTGCCCTAGTAGATAAAGCAATCCACATATGATGCTAGGAGCTGTAAGGTACAAGCTCTTGTTTAGTATTATTTATCCCACAAATTTTATTAGCAAAGAAAGAGTTTGGCAACAATTGATGAAGTAAATCCTAAATGAAGGTTTATTTGTTAATCTTTTATTGTGCTTTTACCTTCCCCAGTACCAACACCTGATGAGCTGTGTGGTTGTAATATTGATAGTAAAGCCGTGATCTTTCCCCAGATGTTCTTAATAGGACACGTTTACTTATTATGTTTAACATGAAAACGGATATTATTTTTAAAATGTAGATTAAAAAATATTTTATTTCACCTAGGATTATAGGTAGGGATACCACTCCTTGTGAAAAGCTCTAAATCGCCCTAAATAAAAAATCATGTAAGCATAAAATAATAGTGCTTTTACCTGAATATTATCAAAATGGACATTTAACAAAACAATAAACAAAAAGATAAACCTATGACCACAATTCCTGACTTGGGACAGGCACGTGAGACATTTGGTGGGGTTAAACTAGTTTAGTGGGACAGGCACATGAGACATTTGGTGGGGTTAAACTAGTTTTTTGGGATCCCAACCCTCCCCCAACGAGTGGTCAAAGGAAAAAATCAAAGAAAAGTTAGGACATTATTGTTTTGAAAAGATTAGAAATTTTCACAAATATGTTGAAAGTGTTTCATTTTGCTGTAAACGTATTTCAAGAAATAACATCTCATCAGCAGCATTGGAACCAAAATATGGGAAAGTCCAGATCCAAAAATTTTTAAAGTAGAAGTTCTCATATTCAAACAAATAAAAAAAGGCAAGCACCAGCGGAAGAATTCTACAATGTGCAATGTGAGGAATGAGCCATTCCGTAACTTTAGAGGTAAAGAATTTAAACGAATACTGCAAGCTTATTTACAATAATATGTGATAAAATTCATGTCTTACAAATCTGACATCTCTATTCCACCACCAGTGACATCGACTCAGTCGTTCAAAAGACATGATTTCTTATGTTGTCTCACTATTGTGGATTCCATTATGGTATATGCGTATATTTCAAGGAGTAACGCATCTTCAGCAGCATTAGAACCAACACACGGAAAAGCCGGAGATCCAAAAATAGAAGAACAATTTCTAACATTTTATTCCTCTTAAATTTTTTAATACAGGTAATACTAAAGCAAGCTTAGTCAGATTTGAATGCTTATGCTAAATATTGACTTACTTTTTTCGATCAGAATATAATGTATTAATAATTCAATTATTGTGCTATCAGGTTTGGTGATAAATGTTATCGACAGGATGTAGGAATTCCTATGAGTATCAACTGTTCCCCTTTAATTGCAAACTTATTTCTTTGTTGTTAGGAACCCCAGTTTATGGCCAGATTCAACAAAGGTTCTCCTAAATCTGATTTAATAGAAAAATTTGATAATATTTACCGCCAACTGTACGAAATCTTTGTAGTTAATGACCTTGACTTCTCCAAATACGTCACTACAATTTACCCTAGAAAACTATTTAAAATCAAGCTAGTCAGGACAGCAGCAGTTGTCCTTTTCTGGGTTTAAATGTTTCGGTTTCGAAAGGTGAAAAAGTAAAATAGACGACAAGAGCGACGATTTCTCATTTCCTATTTTATGATTCGACGTCCCTCTGGCTCCTTCATAGTGTATATATTTCTAAAATGTATGCTTTAAAGAACGTAATCTTTGTATTACCAGCAAATTATTGAGTCCAGGATTTCGTAAACATGAAATAGTTAAAACATTTACCAAATTCAATCATAAATATAAAGATATAATTTTTAAGTTTGGTTGCACATGAAGAAAATTCATAAACTGATGGGAACCCATACTCAAACTTTCATTGCATTGTTGTAAATAAAGCTCGTAAATTTAACTTACCAGTTACTCGAATAAACTTATACATAAATGTTATCTTTATAACATTATTGTATATGATATTTGAAAATTATCTTTCCTGTGATCACCATTGGCCGTCTGCTAAATAGTTATTATCTAAATTCAACTATATCATCTTGACAAGTATGACACGATATCCAGTCATCTTCCCGTGCAAACGTTGTTATATTGGTACTTACACAATAGTAGTTTTCTTTCGCTATTAATGATATTTTACACTAAATCCAACCAAACGTGTTTTGATTGATTCCTTAAGAGAACCATGCAGTTATGTTATCAACGTATATGATATGCAAGAAGCGGTTTTATATAAATTCGGAAGATACAAAAAACATTTAAACAAAATTTGCACATGAAATACAAAATGATATCTTCAAAATATGACTCAAATTGAAACGAAATCAACCGTTACTTATTTCGTCCAAAACAACGCAACTATATTCTAAAATCATTTTTTTTTTTGCTTTTGATTGAATGCCAAAGATACAATTCACGTGTGTGCAATAAGTTTGTTTGAGTGGACAGACAACGAACCACGACTTCTCCCAGTGGCTGTTTTGAAGTCATACATGGAGCTACTACATGTCATCTGCACAACTTATAAGGCGACTACTCAATGTCCACAGAGCCAGAAACATATATGTGGACGTTTGGTGTGTAAATTGTGGATGATTGATTATTAACCGGTAGCCCTAAAAAATCTTATAAGATTCTCGGATAACAAAGTCTCCAAAAAGGCTGCATCCTTCATCTCTTCAATAGAAATGACACTAGACTGTCAATTCCGAAAGTTTTTTCGACACAATAGATGTAAATCATGTATCACCATAGATCGCACCTAGTTTTTAAGAGATCTTCTGTCCAAATGTACTGTCCAGAGTAAACATTCCCACTGTAGCGGCCCACAACGGAGGAGAAAAACAGACAGGATATAATAAAGTAGATTGGTATTTCAGGAATAACGATAGAAGACAACGGAAAGTTTGGCATGTATGTCTTCATTGCTACGGTTCAAATATCATCAATCTATTCAATGGGTACACGGTGTCTGAACTAAACCAAAAAACCCTGTCAAGAAACGGTACTTGGAAAGCCAAGGTGAACTGGCAGTGCACTTCTGATGGAAACATACAAGACAACGCATAGTTGACAAAATTCACCCAAAACTCCCATGTAACCTGAAGACGCTTTTTACTGGGAATGTATTGAAGCATTCAAACTACACCACCAAGCCCGTTTCGACGAGGGATAAATAAATAATAAACAAAATTAATCTTCTTTATTTAAAGAGGATGACCCCATTCTAATAAACTTAATATTAATTTTATGGTATAGAGATTGACATTTATTATTGAAAATGTTTGAAGCATTTTGATTTGAAACATGAAAGTGTTCTACATTTTTTTACCTCCTTTGGTAAATTATTCCAAATTTGAGATCCAGAAAGCAAAAATGTGTGTTGCAAAAAAAATGTTTTTTGTTTAGGAACAAATAGCTGATTGTTTCCGGAAGAGCGCAGATTATAATTTTGATTTAAACTAACCTTAAACTTTTCTTGTTAATAGTTAGGAACCATACCATTGAGCGTTTTAAATACAAGTGTAGCTTATCTGCTAAACGTCAATCTACTTTAAACATTTAAATAACAAAGACGAAGGTGTTGAAATATCAGCTTCCAATATAACTCTAGCTGACCGTTTTAACAATTTGTTCAATTTAAGCCACTTCTTTATCAATCAATTCATCAACAAGAAAGGCAAATCTATGTTTGGTCATCTCTGCATTATGACCAAACGTTTTGGATCCATCTACCAACAGAACAAATGAATATTTTCCCTAAGCAGGACATCCTGACACAACAGACATCCTGTAACCATTCAGAAGCCGAACTTATTTTGACTAGAACATGTGTGAAAGAACTCGTGTTGCAGACCATACATGAAGCTTAATTTCGAACGAACCGAACACCTACGATTCCATCACCAGGACAGTTGGAGTAAGTCTACGTTTTTTGAAGATGAAATAGGAAGCCAGTTGTTGTCCAGTTAGGTGTCAAACGGAATATTATAATCAACGACACTTATTACTTATTTCTCAGTTTTCAATATAAAACAAGAGTTCTGGTGACAAATTATTACGATAAAGGAAGGCATATTACAAGTTCAAAAATCAAGAACTTCTAGTAATAGCGGAACGGGTGTTAAACAGATTTGGGGTATTTTGCTAACGTGTTAACGTGCCTCAAATCAGATACTTGAAAGATCTAAGTTCTAAATGCTGACCAGTGACCAAATCGTCGCCACCTGGGTACTACATTTCCAACGACTATATATGACGAAGAATAGAAACAACTCTGCTCAAGTTCCTCTCGGCGATCTGGAAACATGCAGCTGAAGACCTAGCAATGTCATTGACAAATGTGTTACAGGTGGACCTAAGAACTCTGTCTGCATGCAATCTTTGGGTTCAAATGAAATAGAAGTAAATACTGACAGCTTAAATTGACATCGTTAAGGAGAAAGTAACCGTTAAAACGGGTAATGTCAGGACTGTATAAGAGACGATTTCAATACTCCTCGAGATTAGAAAAGATTATCAACCTCATGACATCATGGCGCTACATATCAACAAACCATACGGATTTTTAAGGGAACTATCGTATTTGTACACACAGAGATCACCCACAGAAATAGAGATGAAGGAGATATATAGAAAGGAATGCATTAAAATGGAAATGGTCTCTGCCACGACCGTATATTAAGCATGCACTGATCCAATGACTGTAGTATATATGATGTTATACAGAGCCACATTTATGTTGTATATAAGCAAGAAGAACAACTACGTTCTCTTTAGTCAAGACTGATAGATTTGTTAGAAGTTCAGAGATCCAATAACACTCCTGCACTGGCGGGGGTTGTACAAAAATATGATCCAGGTCCATATCGGAAATACAAAATTCTTTCTTACAATAACTGAAATATGGAATTTACCAAAATTTCCTTAAACCCTTCAGTCGTCATACCTCGAGAATTAAGAAGGAAGAAGGGGAATTTAAATCAGGATAAATTTGTGATATTTGAATCGCTTTCAACCTTATTGTCGCTCCTAAATTGTCTTAAATGTCGCTTGAGCGCAGTTAAATAATCTGTTAAATTATAGCACTATTCGAGCAGGAACCACGAGGGAGTGGACATGGGGTACATTTCTCCCTGCCCCTCCTCTCTTTTCTCTCGTCTTTCCTCTCCTTTCTCTCGCCCTCTTTCATGTATCTCGCCTTCAAACAAAAAACCTACTTAAAAGTCAATGATTTTTTTTTGGTTTATTAACGGCTCGCTCCAGTCTTTTCACATTTAATCAATGCCCCTCTCCTCTTGAAATAACTTTGAAACATTTGCTTTCTCCACCCTTAACACCACTTTTCCCCATTCTTATCTACATGACAAATTTAAAACTTTAGTTCACCTTTGTTTTGTTGAAAAAAAGGAAGCGAAAGAAACCGAAGGGCCAGACAAGTGGGGGAATAGTCGACAGACACAGCAATCTCGAGATAGGAACAAGACGAAACGTGAAACATACTGTAGATATAAAACTTAAAACAAACATACAACTATAAATGAAAAATGCAGACCCCCCCCCCAAAAAAAGAAGAACCTCGGGGTGAGCTCAGATTGTCCAGGACTGGAAAGGAGCTCTCGCCTTTTTATGGACCCCCGCCGCTCTGTTCCTTTTCCAAACCGGTATTAGTTATTTCTGGCCAAACGGGAAGGCTTAAAGGGACTACAACCTCCAGGCGAAGAAAGTGAATAGGATGTTTTAAGGTTACACTGCAACTTCATAGGAAAAGATCTGTGTTCATTTGTGAAAGGAATGTTCCATACCGGCCGACAAGATTATGGTGTCGACGTTAAAATGTCTGGAGTGATGTCTTCAACTATCACCTTGAGAAACCTTCCTAGTAACATATCCACGTTTAAGCAGTTTGTGTGAGGACGCGATCAGATTATTAATGAGTGTACCAAAAAAAACAGTTTTAATGTCCTGACTACAACATCGAACTTGTACCCCTTGTGGATAAGTTTTATTAACGGATTCCAGGCATCGTTTTTAAATTTGTAATGTTTATATGTAAGTTTTCCATAGAACTTAGGGTGTGACGTTTGTTGGACGTGTGTTCCAACAGATTTTCGTCTTTCCATTGACAATAAACGTCCATCTTTTCCTTTATTCGTATAAAGCAGACTTCACGCAGTGCCTTCTCCATAAAATGGGAGATCTTTTAGATCTATACGTCCCGCTATAAAAATGATGTTTTTTTTCACTCAAGAATCCTACATTTTGTGACTGTCGATCGCATCTATAATATTGAATTGAAATCCAGAATACTACAGACACAGGAAGGTATGCCTCGTTCCTAAACATTATTAGAATTGAGATTAAAAGCAGATTTAAAACAAACCTCTTCGACAAGAGAGATGACTTTGATTTTCTACTGTTCACTTTCCGTTCTTGTGACACCTGCATCTATCACTATTCATCCTAACAGGATTTTGTTGATGGATAATTGGTGCTGACGAAACACCCGCCCAATTAAATATTTTGGGTGGAAAGATTAAACTCAACGCTTCGGATTTTTTTTTTTTGTTTCAAGGGATTGCACATTTAATCACGATATCTAAATCCAAAATGAGTTGGTGACGACGCTTGGAGTATTTATGAGGTCGTTTTTTGCATTTTATTAACCAGTTTAATTAAATAATTGTTTTCTGGCTGACAACAAAAATTTGTGTCTCCCATTTCTTCTTTCTCCGCCCCTTCTCTCCTTTCTCCCAACCCTCTCTCCTTTATCCCTGTCTTCATTTACCCTGTCCACACCTCAACTATTAGCATGTCAGGTAGAAATATGTCACTTAATACATTATAAGGAAATGATGCTCTTCTGTTTTGCGAAAATGAAAATATCTTTGGTGTTGTAACTTACCTTGAATAGATCTAATATCAGTAATGATCGTTATCCCTTTTAGATTTGGATTAAAAAAAACAATGTTGTTTATACACTAAAATTTAAGATAAAGGGGACGATTTTTCTTTTCCTACAGTTAACTTTGCGTTTCTTGATGGGGACGTGCCTTTAGCTCCTTCGTATGGGATTTGCACTTTACAACAAGTTCGATTTGCCCGTGTTTGCACCAAAGTTTCTGACTTTAATGATCGTGATCTCCATTCTACTAGTTAACTTTTGCAGCAGGAATACAGATATCACAAGCTTCTCAAGACTTTTACAAAATTTTATAACAGTTACAAAGATTTAATACGGCTACAAATGTAGAGTTTTGATACGACAGGGGATATCACATCCTACGTTTTATGGAAACATTACGTATATAAAGCTAACAAGTTTTAAAACGATCCCTTGAATCTTACCGTCCCTTTAAACAAATTTATCCAAAACGGGTACAGGTTCGACGTTGTAGTCAGGATATTAGAACTAATTTTTGTTGGTACAAATATTAATAAACTGATCGCATCATTACACAAATATTAATACATTTGGCATTGCATCCATCTTGTCTTTCTTCACGATTTTTGTCAACACAAAAATTGTCAGACATACTGTGTTTGATGACATTTCGTATTGAGAGACCTCATGTTTTATTACCAGAGATCTCACGATGAGCTTGATTTCATTTACTGCATTCATTAGAGATGCATCTTTTTTTTTGCGTGTATTTGTGTTAAGTATATTTATTGTAATTAAGGTACTCTCTAGTCGGATTGAATTTTTATGGTTCGTCGCTTTTTGCTTTCTTTGATTTTTTTCCTTTGACCAATCGTGGGGGGAGGGTTTGGTACCCACTAAACTAGTTTATCCCCACCACATGTCTCGTGTCTCGTGTGCCTGTCCCAAGAGAATTGTGGTCATAGGTTTGTCTTTGTTTTTAATGTTTTGTTACATGTACATTTTTGATAATATTCAGGTCATAGCAGTATTATTTTACGCATACACGATTGTTATTTTGGGCGATTTAGAGCTTTTTACAAGGAGTGGTATTCCATCCTTAATAAAGGCCTTATGGAGGCCTCTAGATTTGTAAATTACCCTGTTTTTCTTGTGGTTTGAGTGCAGTTTCCTTGTCATTAACCCCATATTTTTTAATTTTCTATGGATGATATTGTTACCAAGAAATTTTTACTTGCTGTTTAATTTCAGTTGATTAGCTCCTGGGTCTACAAGAAGACAGAGATACATTACGCATCATATACATGAACAAGATGGAAATTGTTTTTTTATCCAACAGAACTGGTTTGAACTCATGTTTGTTGAATGAACCTGTCCCAAGTTAGGAGTTGTCAGTTTTCGTTGCTTTAAATATATTAAAAACGTGATGACAGGAGTGCAATAATATTAAACACCACAGCAACTCGCACCGCGGAACAATCCATCGATACACAAAAACACATAAACTAAGAAAATTATGAAATAACAACAGATGGGTTAGATAGCGTTACCTGGAATATTACTATTTGTGATGGTCTTTGAATAACTCCATACACAAATTTTTATAACAATAGAATTCATCACAAGGAATGAGATACCGCTGTTGTTGTTGCCTTGTGATGACCTCAAGATTCAAGAATTTTCGCCGTTTTGGCAGTGATGGAGTATGGTGTCATTGACATTCGCACCATATTTCCCTTTGTGTATACAGTGAACCTGTCTAAACCGAACCCCGAGAAAACCGAAAATCTGTGTAAACCAAACATCAGATTTAGTCCCAACCTTAAAAAATCTTTGCAGACATAACCTGTCCAATCCGAACAGCTGTGTAAACCGAACAAATTCTTAAGTCCCAATGGTGTTCGATTTAGACAGGTTTCACTGTAGTTATAACATATTTTCTTAAAATTATCGCGTATCCACAGGTAGCTATTTCATCCGTGCCTACTTTCCTTAGAAATTGCATCACAGCATGTTAAGGTCGTCGGCATGTTTTGTGAACGAACTCGAATCTTTATATTACTTTTGGAGGTGGTAATAAAACCAAACTTACCAAAGCATGAGGTTTAACTATACTCAATGACTTCTTAAGGGAATGCAATGGTCTTTGTAAAAATCTTTTATTTTACAACAGAACACGTTATAACATATACACAGAAAAATATGTAAAACCTTTAACAAATATTTTCAGATAAAATACTAAATCCTTTAAGTTTTGATATGTTGTTTGGTAAATGTACAAGAAGCAATGTACAACGGACGTCTGGAGGAATGATTGTTCGCAGTACTCATTATCTTACACAGCACTTTTATTCAAGAATCGTGATATATCATCTATGGAATAACATTATGCTGTTTTTTTATGGAATAGGCTCCAAAGACAGGTGACAAATCAAATGATCTGCTGCAAAAACATGACATGTTCGTTTTTAATCTGCGACAACGAAAAGTTTTTATCGAAGCTGTCATTGATATCTCATACATCTTACTCTTTCTTTTAAACACCGTCTGAAAGTCTTGCTAGAAACAGCATATATTACGAAATTGACGGCAAAGTTAGCATAATATAAAATCTGACAGAATTGTTGAGCGAGAAATAAAGCCATGTCATTATTGGCGATCAAGTCGTTCACAATAATGTAAAATCTTATGGCATGACTAGGTAGATTAAGTAAGAGAAAAACAATTGATACTATTGTTAACATGATTGTCAGTCGCATCTGTGCCACAGACAACACATTATACGTTGGGGAGTAATACTTGATAGCTTTCGGTTTTGCATGTTTAAAATTAAATTTACGGATGGTCATAATAACGTATATATTTAGGAAAAATATAGCTATAAAAGGTATTATAAACGTAATGGCAGTATCTATATATGTTACCATGGCAAAAAAATGAAGATACCGTTGTTTGACGGTACACCCGAATTCGGGATCCACTTCAATAGTCAGAAAACAGTGACTATAAATAACTACAGAAAAAACAGTCACGGCAATCCCAGTGCACTTTGCCATTTTATTTGAACAAATCCTTGGACGGCGTAACGGGAAACAAATAATAATAAAACGATCTAACATTATCAAAACGACACACCACACTGATAAAAAACTTGTGACGTAGGTTATGTATATAGAAACTAAACATAATCCATCAGTTTCATTCTTCGCTTTCTTTAAGGTTCCCATCCATCCAAATACTAACGCTATCAGAAAAAACGTGTCAGACAGGCTAAGTACTGCAAGGAAAATACTAGATGGATGTCTGCTGAAACTGGTGAAAACAAACACTTTGAAAGACAATACATTTCCGACCATACCAATGACGGCAATCAGAGGTATAACGTACAAGTACAGGCCGTGTACAAAGTCGTAAAATCCGGCTTTATCGTTGTCCAAGAACAATTCAGTAAAATTTCCATCTGTAGTGTTGTTAGATAATTCAAACTGCATTACAACTATCTTTTACTCAGTTTTATCCTGCAAAATATATAATCTGATTACGGTATAATGCTAGAATTAGTCAGGTCAAAGAGCAATTCAACAGTACCTGATCTTTGCACAAAAATAAATTTTGCAAGCTTTCAGAAATCATGAAAGCTATTAAATTGGCTTTCAGTTCTTATTTTCGCAGAGAATTTTGTTTTGTAAGAAAGTGTCTTTATTCCAATTCTACAATTTACACTGATGAGTACCCCGCAATCAATCAATTTGCTTTAAGTAAAACATCTCAGATCGTAGCCTAATTCATTAAAAAGAAACTGTCCCTGAAGACATGCTCGTTTTGGATTCATGGTTACAGGCGCTCTTAGTGTAATATAGTATTATACCAGGTCTCTAACTTTTCCATTGTCCGAAGCACAAATTCTATTATTGAACTATAGAATAGATTACCAGATAATATGAAATAAATTTCAGCTTTCAAACCATTTCAGACAAATGCTTAAGGTTAAAAACAGATATATAAACATAAATATAAATATTTCTGTTTGGTAAAATATAACAAGAAAATACAAATGTGCCTTCCTATATTAATTGACATTCCCGGTTTTGACATCTTGATTTAACACTGACTTTGACATTAAGGACAGGTGCTATGTGCAGGACAGTGGAGCACCTGATCCTGGACTTTACTTTTGTAAAGGAGTTCGTGGATTCCAAGCCTTTGTTCCCTATGGTTTAGTTTTTTTCTTTTATTTTGTTTGTTTGTCTGGTCTCTTTGAACAATTCACTTTTGATCTCTC
>JARWCS010090741.1:588-15316 GCA_034783895.1 Geukensia demissa | reverse complement strand
TCCTTAATTTCTAGTTCGCTGGGATATATTTGGTCGAGATGTTCACTGAACGTAGGATTATTTAATGACAAAACATCATCGATATAGCGAAAAGTAAAATGATCTGGCCAATTTCTTTTTGCTATTTCGCAGGAGTCCCTGAATGAAGTCTGCTTCATTTGTTTACTTCCGATTTTTTCCTTCTGTAATAAATTCATCTTCTACGATAAAGTGCAATGTATTGTTCTGACAATTGTCTTCGAAAGAGAGCTTCATACAAAAATGTCTTTATGTGTATCAAAATACCAAAAATTAAATATAAATTACCCAGTAACGAACATTTTCATTTTTGTGCAGCATATTCTTGAGCCTTATGTTTGATAAAGTAGGTGGTAAAGGTCAATTAGAAAACGGGTCATTGTATCATAAATGAAAAGAAACGGTTTCAAACTATTTAAAACATAAGGAAAATATCTACAATGATAGTCTAACAACCTCATCTCTGAAGTTTTGCAAAATGCCGTTGGTCACCCATCCTTCATCTGAAGCAACACTAACACAATGGATTTCCACATCAGGATAACCTTTTATCTTGGCTTCTTTTCCTGTCTGTGCAAATAATAACGATTCAACAGCTGTAGTTGCTAAAATCCCTGTAAAAATAAAAATCTACATTGAAATTTTCATCATTTTGTTCTCAGAAAATAAAAACAATTACAATTTGGTGATTGTCGATTTTCATAGACTTCGCCAACCACAATTTTATTTTTTGAAATATTCTTATATACAACTCAGGCGAATGTTACCATCAGAATATTAAAAAATACTTTAGAGGAAATCGAGTTGAAGATACTTTTTAATAGTCATAATTGTCGAATTTGTGACCTTTGTTTTCATTTTGTAATTTTTATTATCCGTGTATTATCTATTCGTTAATTTAAAATGGTAATTATGTTTATTTCAAATTTCACTTTTTGTCTGTTCTTAAAGATAAAGAATTTACATATGAAAGCAAATCATGTTTTGTTTAAGGTAAGAGGACATACTTCAAGCTATCTGCAATTTCATAAACTAACTGCTTCCCTAAATACCAATTAAATTTGACGCACTCTATGATTATTTCGTTGACTAACATTTCGTAGTCAATGCTAGAGTTTCAAATGCTAAAAATCATGTCTATATACAACAAAAATAGTACCTTTAAGCGTCAGCTGAATTTTAAACAATAAAGAACAGGACAGAAGAAGTACCCGATAATTATACAACAAAAGATATGGGGTAAATGTCAGAGAGACTGCCCCAACACCACGAGAAAAACAGAGGAAAAATACCAGAATTCACCCTTGGACTTAAGGAATTTATATTGCCCAGTTTTCATTTTCTGTATAGGCATTTTTTAGAATACATCTAATGCTAGCATGGTCGGTTTTAATTGTAATAATAAGTAATTAACATAATTTTTTTTTGCTGTAAAGTATTTTCACAGCACAGAAATTAAAATTAATGATGCGCATGATAGAAACTATCCAGCGAGAGAATATCGTTAAACACGTCATGGATTTAGCGCTTATTTGTAACGTAGACCATGGTAAATTTTAGGTCCGTAAATATAATTTTCTCGAACCGTAACATGTTCGATACTGAAAAGATCTCAATAGAAATCTGGAATTGATTTGATAATAAATCCAATGTTCCTACCTATACATGTATAATTTGGAGTGTGAAGCGTATAAATCTTTTCGAAAACGTTTACTAATATCGAATATTTTTATTCTTCGTTTCCCCTGAAATGCATGTTACAGTAATCTAAGATGATTGTAGGCTTCCACTTAAATTTTGGAGAAAATTCAAGATTTTTCTTAATCTTTAGGCCCTTACCTCAAATACTGGATCAAGGTTATATACAATAATTGTGGAATGGTTATAAATATCAATTGAAAAATATTACAAATAAAATTGACTGAAACGTGGACAGATTATGATAAAAGCGACAATAATTTTTTATTGCGTGACAAAGTAAAATCGAGAATTCAGTAAGCGAAATTATTTATATATACTGTTTAATACAAAAGGATAAAAAGTCCGATTATTCTGAGATTATATCATATTAATCAATACACTGACAAATGTGCTACGCATTAAATTCGCATGAAATTGACACGAATTTTGTGCGAAAATTTTCGCGTGATTTAATAACAAATCGAGCAGTGCATGTAATTCATGCGAAAAAATTTGCATGAAATTCATGTCATTTTCGTGTCAAATTCGCACGAATTTTTTTTCGCCTGTGGTGTTGAATTTTTCGACATTTTTTCTTGTGAAATTTATTATTTGCATGAAATATCACGTTCTTATAACATGAATTTGATGCAAAAATTTTGGCATTAAATTCACATCAAAATATTTACGTGTGAAAATTACACAAAATGATTTCGAGTGTAATTTTCATGTCAAAATGACATGACAAAATTTTGACACGAAATTCATATCTAATTCGTGTAAAAATGATACGAAATATTTTACACATGAAATTCAATCGTGGCACATTTGGCTGTGTATATATGCAAAATATGGATAAATCAATCATAGTCAAGAACACTAACATTATGGTAAGGGAAATTACTTTAAAGGTTTGACAAAATGACACCGAAATATATCTTGAGCAACAAAAATAAATTCCAGCCAAGGTTTTCTAAAAAAATCATTGTTTGTGTTGGATGATACGTGCACATTCTTTGTCCAACAAGTCAATTATCAGAAATTCTGTAGTCATTATCCTCCATAAGTAAAGTAACGGTGTCATTAAACAAACTTCTGCTAAAAAGGATAATAGCAAGGGTGATACATTATTACATTATATGTAAGCCAAAAGTGTAAATTCCTGTCATATATATATCTTTGGAAAACAAAGATGACAATAATTTATGGTCATCAGTAGGTTTTATTCCGTCCTCCGACTTTATCTTGGGAAACACCACTCCTAGTTGACAATATTTCATTGGTTGGTACTATTCTGTCTTACACATACAACAAATAAGCAACAGGAGTAGTGTGTTCATTGTAGAATTAAATGTATTTTTGAATGATTTTTTTTTAAATTAAGTCTTTTAATCTCAGACTGGAAAAAGTTCAGAGAACCTGACGAAAAGTTTATAAGTGAAATACCCGAGTTTTCAAATCAATAATTCAATAACTATTTATTCTTGAAATCCCATTATTTTAATGGAATGTGTGGTTTAATTTGAAAGACACATTTAGTATCAGATACTGTCCGCCGTTTAGTATTAAGGAGGTTCAGGTGTCTTCCGCCATCTTGGATCGCAAACTTGAGGTATTGACTTTTTCTATAATTGCATATATTTATTTTAGAAAGGAAATACTTCTAGGAAATTATATTTAAAAAAACCTATTGTAATTCTTTATCTAATGAAATAATCATGTTTACTCAATTACAGAGAATAAAGAGCTTTTTTCAAATTTAAGGAATTAAACGTTGACAGGGGAGGTAACTCTAATGATTTCATTTTATAAAGGATTGTACAAAAGAAATATAGATTAATTAATGTAGCATGAAAACAAGATCGGTGAGCCTTATTTTTCTTTTTTATTTTCTGATAATATATGATAAAAGCTACCCTTTCCTATTTTATTTTAGAATTCTATCGATTTATGTACTCTATATCGAGAAAATGTAGTTTTTCCCTATATAATCAACAGAAAATCGAAAATTTTGCACAAGCCGTTGCTTGAAAACGAGTTCGGTGACATAGACATTTTATTGTAATTTTTTTAATAGCACAATATAGTTTATCTTTTGACAAAGTATGAAAAAAATCTATCGATTTTTATATAGACAGCCGAACCTCCTTAAGGCAGATTAGAAAACAAACAATTTCTTTTACTGTCATCTTATCGTAGAGTAGAAAAAAAATACATGAACATCAAAATGGCATACTAGAAACATTGTTTGTAAAAACAGCAAGCACTGCACACAACGCGAAATATTTAACTTGTGACTGACGGTAAAATAGACTGGATAAAACTGGATTTGCATGGATGAATTTCAAAGCTGCTAATATATTTGTTGAAATCTTAGCTCTGGTGATTTTTGTAAATAATAATGACTGTAAAATTGTATACTAAGGTGACAAGCATGATCTTATTAATACATCATTATTATTGAATGAAGAGCTGACAGTTAACAAACATACCCCTTTTTAAGTTTGTGTACTCTAGCAGTGATGCTGGATTTGTTACCTTCTGTGTATTTCTAGACAGGTTGCCTTTTAGACCAAAATTAAGATTGATCAACATTCTGTCTTGGAGATTCTCGCCGACAGGAAGATTGGCCTTTACTGGTATCTGTAATTTAAAAAATCTGTACCCGTAAGAAAAGCCACATGGCCTTCAAGTCACCTTAACTTGAACAAAAAATGATTTTATAGCAAAGAATGTTTACACTCGCTCTCGTATTACACAAACTTAATTATAGCTGCTTTTGTTTGTCATCCTGTTCTGTTATTTTGGCAACGGTCTTGCCAGGCTTCTAACTCAACGATCTATCTGCTCCTCTGTTAACGTCGAAGGTCTTCAGGGTTTGCCTTTTAATGAATTAAGTATTACTTGGAATAACAATTGATTGATTGATTGATTGATTGAATGGTGCTTATCTTCCAGCCACAACATTTCATGCATATTCAAGACGAGAGCATATCAGAGATGAGTGATGATGAATAAAAAACTGCTTTCTACTAGATCGACACACTGAGCCGGATATTTAACGTGCAAGCTCACGAAAGCAACATTCCATAGGAAGACATGCCATTTTACCCGGACACATTATTCTGACTCCGGGGCGACCAGTATTTGCTCTCATTCCTATATGCTGCGTGCTAAAAGGAGAAGCAACAAATACCAATTTTAATGTCTTTTGTTTGACCCGGCGGGGATCGAACCTACGACCTTCCGCACACGAGGCGAGCACGCTAGCAATAACACCACCGAGGCGATCTAGGATGAAAATAATTAGTGGTAATTAACGCCTTCACATACAATTCATTGATTCGGCGTTAAAGACATTGTTGGTGTTCTACTACACCTGTTTTTCTTGTTTGGATTTTTGACTTTGTGACTCTTCGTGTTTTGGATTGATTTCCTCAAAGATAATTGCATATTGATAAATATTTTCGTTGTAGCTGTCGAAATTGCTATTTTTATTTCCAGTTGGTTAGTCATTATATGAGTTGTTTTTGCTTTAGGTTTACGAGAGAAAAAAACACATTGTATTCAGGTTATAATAATTATGTTGTATCATTGTATTTTGCTAAGTTTCTTAAATGTCAACAACATTACTTTTTGCAGCGGCAAAACATTACAACTTTGATGTATAAGAGGCTTTTTATCACAGTAGGGTTAGTTGTCCTTAATAAACATAATATAAGTTTATGTGTCCGTCTTTGCACAAATCATTTAGAAGTCAGTCTTATAGAAATTTTGAACAACATAAGAAACAACAGACCTAATGATGTCTGGACCTGCGTCGTTCGCAGCTATATCATTTATAAAATTTTGATATAAAAAAAATTTCTGTTAACATAAACAACTTGTTAAAAAATAAGCTTGTCATCACAACTCTTTTGAAACTACTCATTGGATTTCAATAAAGCAAGTCTTGGTTCGGTAGTTTCAGAGGAGTTGCGATGAGTCGTTTATGAGTATCTTCTAAGTTCCAAGGGTCATAACTCCCACAAAAATGAGGGGATCAAAATTTCTTTGCGAAATGCAAAACTACATATGATGTCCTATCCACATACCAAGTTTCATGAAAATCGGATAGGTAGTCTCAGAGGAGTTGCGCTGACAAGTTCATTTATGAGTATTTTCTACGTTTCAAGGGCCATAACTCCCACAAAAATGATGGGATCAAAATTTCCTAGCTATATGCAAAACAACATATGATGTCCAATCTACATACCAAGTTTCATAAAAATCTGATCAGTAATTTCAGAGGAGTTGTGCTGACAAGGTCATTTATGACTATTTTCTAAGTTCCAAGGGGCAAAACTCCAATAAAAATCAGGGTATCAAAATTTCCTGGCGATATGCACAACTACATATGATGTCCTATTTACATACCAAGTTTCATGAAAATCGGATCGGTAGTTTCAGAGGAGTTGCGATGACAAGCTTATCGGGACGGACGGACGGACGGACGGACGGATGGACAGACGGACGGACGGAGTGACCCGACTCCTAGACCTACTTCCGCCGTAGGCGACGCAGGTAAAAATCAGGTCCACGTTTTATTTCTTTTAAATACGCTCACGTGTTGAATATGCAAAACTGTGAAAAATAAAACATTTAATCACTCTATCGATCAATTGATACAAAGAAAATTCAAATATGCAACCATTCTACAACAAAATCCTCATATAAAATTTAAAAAATTGTTCAAGTCATGTGACAGAAATGTTTATTTTTAAAAGAACAAACATGGAATATGGCAGAACGACACAATCCTCATCCTCCATTTGAAATTTTCAATAAATATTCAAAGGCTTTACTGCATGTAAAACTTTTTTCTGAATGCAAATCCTGAAATCTAATTGCGCATCTAAATACTGTATGCAAACATTTAATTCGTACCTTAACAAACGTAAGAGGAGTTCCAGTCACATGTCGCGACCAATATCAAAAAAGGTAAAAATTGTTACACATCTCCACATAATATGCAACATTTATTTTTCACAAAATTAAAACCATAACTTCAAAAAATTGTAGGAAGAATTCCCCCCGACCCCTCGAGAGGAGAATTAAAGTTCAAGTTTCAAGGTGAAAAAATGGATATAATACACTTGATTATATTCAAAATGCACTATTTATGGTCATATTATTATTTGTAAGCAAAAACCTGCATGCTATATTTTGCATTTTGCCAGGTAGGCCATTGACAAATATCTTTTTTGGCACTGCTGTTGCAAAATAGCATTCATTCAACCATTAAAAAAGTATATTTCAAAATGAAATATTAATCTATATATATTTTTACACGCAGTGTTAGTTGGATCTTTCAGTTTTCCATCAAAAACATGCTTAAATCGAACTTTACTTACCAGTACCCAAATTTAAGTAATCAACAGAAATTATTAAAAGGACAACACTAAATATTGCCATCTCCAGTCACAAAGCTTATTGAGTTATGTGGTGTTCCGCCTACGAGGAAAATATTATAGAACTTGTCTAACTGCGATCGAAGGTTAATTTGTTTCATTTACTGGATACATCTGTAATTAGTTATAAATAATAATGGTCACTAATGCATACAAAAATAAAAATATTGATTAAAACTGTTCTTTTCATAGCATGACAATTTAATGATACAAACAAAACATATTTCAACAAAATATATTAAAATATTCAACAGAAGACATTCTATTTTATGTCAACCATATCATTGTAAATTAAACTTTTAAGAATTATATTAAGGGGGTACCCAACACCTAAGGGAAATAAGTCTGTAAAAATCATCTAAACGTTTTAATGAAGTATCATTTTATATTAAAATTAATGCATCTCAGTGATCAAAATTTTTGATGATGAGATTACTATATATCTATTGAAATAATTCCAGAGAAATGTGTGGTTCAAATTTCATGAAATTTTCGTGTTTTCCTTTTTTCATCAAAGTAAATGTCTAAACAAAATATAAAGATAATTAAACGAGTGAAATTTATTTTCATGATGGTGTTGGGTACTCCCTTAATACCGAAAATTTGGGTAAAGCAGCATATTCAGACTAATTTATTGGATGTGAATTCAAACGTACAGGTTAAACGGGTAAAACGTTTGTTAATTCGTCGCATCCGTTTTCCGAGAATTTGGTGGACATTTCCGGGAATTTTTTTTACCCTTTTCTGAGAATTTTCTTTTCTCTTTTTCGAGAATTTTTCAATAGCCCCTTTCCGAGAAAAATCTTGCGTTAGGCAGACACATCTGAGAGTTCCAAATTTTCAAGACATTAATAAATAATTTACATAGAATATTAAACCTGCTTAAAGTTACAAACATATAGACGTTGAAGTCGAATACCTTTCATAGAATCGAATTTGTATCTCATGCTACCAATGCTGCATGGTCTGGCCAATATGAACAGTAGGCAGGAATGTGCAGTTTTATGAGACAAATATTGAGAACATAACCTGCAAAACTTGGACAGTTACTTACCAATATCAGATGTTGTGTCCTTGTAATTTTTTTAGAACAGTAGCATTGCTTCGATTCGTTCCTGTGTCGAAATGTTAATATGTACCTATACCTGCATTATAAAATTATCGGAAAGAGGCAACGAGTTTTGTTACCGTTATAATGTGTATCATTACACCTGTATAAAGAATTCTCGGATTCTCGGTAATGTCCAAATCAAAATTTGAAATATTCTCGGAAATGTCCTACACCCTGTTAATCACATAATCCTAATGCATAAACTAAGAACAGGATATCTCATAAGAGGTGTTGAAGGATACATTAATTTGCAACATTGATCATGCTACCGAGTATTTGGATTATTTAAATGATGCAACATTATGTCTACAAAAAATGAATAAAAGATGGTGTGCATACGCTGACAATTATACAGTATAATTCTCAAACAAATGCCGTCTTAGTCAAACAGTCTCCTTTTAAAGTAATGAAGGTGTGTGTATTTGTCACAAATAAACTTTATCTACAAAATAACAATTAGCAAAATTGCGTATATGCCCGCGAAAGAAAACCTATCACAGCGCGTCTTCAGTGAACTTCCCTGATTTATGTAGAAAAAGCATTCGTTGCCCTTTTTAATGATCTATGTATTTTGAACATGTGACATTGCCTGTCGTTTTCCTATTCGAATTTGCTTGGAATTGAGTACTCTTTTTACTAAGGTTGGATATCTGACTTCCTATGTTTTAGTTGTAATGCTGCAGAGGAGAAGTTACTTCCCGAAATGCATATATAGCATACCAAAATTCATCATATTCATTCAACATTGGTAATCTTGTATTTTTAAATACTTTTTTAGAATATTTATTTTTATTTTTCAGTGTTGTGACCAATAGGACGTGTTATGATGCTCTCAATGTGGATTATAAAGCTTTAGGGATTGATTTGCGGTTCGAGCTCTATAAATCTGAACCTCTTGTTCATGGTAAGGGAAGATAGTGTGTTCAATGTCTATCAATAATTTCAAATTAATGTTTATAACACATTGTAAATACATGGACCCTGATATCCTAATTTAAACTCGGGATACTATTGAATGTATATGTTAAGAATCACATCATGCACTTTCAGAAAAACATAGTTCTCATAATCTTGATGTCGTAAGAGACTAACTAACAATATTTTGAAAAAGCAAATATACTAAAATGTCATGAATATAAAATTCAGCTATATATTTTATTTTTAAAAATTCTGGTATGAGTAACACAGATGAGAATTAAATCATGGATTTGAAGTTGATTCAACATTGTTCTAACGGAAACATTTTTGAGTCATGACAAAAAAATCCTCAATCCGATAAAGAAAATTTTCGTACACTGTTCAAGAGGTTTCCTATTGTGGTACCGTTATCGTCTTCAGAAACTTGATTGCAATTCAAATTTATAATTCAGTTTATCATGTCATTGTTTGTGTGATTTGTGTGTCGAACCAGAGGTCCCATCGGTTATTCTTCAAGCAAGTCGTCAAACTCATCTGTCATAAAACGGTTCTGATGAGAAGTTACTTCTTAAAATGTACAGATAACAAAAAAGTTACATATTTATTCAATATTGGTAAACTTTTATTTTGAAACCAAATTATTTGGCTTCCTTTTTCGATTTGTTTGGATTTGAGTGCTTCTTTTACTTTTGTTTGGATCTCGGACTTTCTATGTGTTTGTTCTGATGCTACTGATCAGAGGTTACATCTGTGTACATATAGCATGTCAAAATTCACCATATTTATTCAACATTGGTAAACTTGTATTTTGAAACCACTTGGTCGATGCCTCTGTTGGTGGACCAGAGGTCCCCGAGGGTATTTACCAGCCTAGTTGGCTGACTTGTCCGGCGTGAAAATCAAACAATGTTTGCAGAAATTTGCAGAATTATATTTCAAATTCTAAAGCACTGAAAGTGCGAAAAGGAATCAAAATATATTGCACTTATTAGTTGCCCTCAACATCGGATTTGGATTCCAATTTCGATTTATTTGGATAGCAGTACTTCTTTTACTTTCATTTGATCTAGGACTTTCTGTTTGGAAGTTTTGTTTCTAATGCTACAGATGAAAGGTTTTTCCTTGAAATGTACACATAGTATGTCACAATTCAACATTGGCAAACTTGCTATTTTGAAAACATTGTGTCGATACCTGTTGATGGGCAAAATGTCCACGAGGATATTCATTAACACAGTTGTCAGGCTTGTCTGACAGGAAATTTTCTTAAAATTGATTTAGAGAAAGTTTCTGTATTTGTTTTAATTCAAATTTTTATCCTGGCATAAGTCATAACATAAATGCCTTTACATTTTCTGTTCAAAATCGATAGGAAAATCACCACCAATTTCTAAGGCCCTTCCTTCTGATGTAGGGGGTCATTCTTAGTTTAGTTTTGACTCCTCTTATTAAGCTTGTTTTTGGTTCTGATGATTGTACTTATTATTTTTCATTGTACTTTTAACCGGATTTCCAACATTATGACCTCGAGCACTGCTGAATAGTTGTCAATCAACGACATGGCCATACAGTACATCAAATTGATATTGCTATTTTGTGATACATTTATTTCTGAAGTACTGAAAAGAGGCAAAAGCTTCAATAAGTATTGCACCAAATAGTTGTACCTTTCGCTGGATTTGGCTTCCTAATTCGTTTTGTTATTATTTGAGTACTTTTGTAATAGGACTTGATATCGGACTTCCTATGTTTTAGTTCTAATGCTACTAAGGAGATGTTACTCCTTGAAATAAGAAAATAAAATGATATGGGGTAAATGTCAGAGAGACTACACTCAAACCACAAAACATAGGGGAATTACAAATCAAGAGGCTTTCAACAAGGGTGAAATTCAAATCTTTCTGATAAGCTCTAACTCGACACAAATAAAAAACGTGAATATTTTCACAAATGTGCATGTAACAAAACATATAACACAAATAAAAACTATGATCCTAATTTTTAAAATTACTTGAAAAAGGCGCATGAGACATGTGGTGGGGTTATACTAGTGGGATCCAACGAGTGGTCAAATGAAAAAAAAACAAATATGTACATATAGCATATAAAAATTCACCATATTTTTATTATCATTAGTAAACTTGTTTTATATCCTTTGGATCGATACCTCTGCTGGCGGACCAGAACTACCGAGAGTATTTACAAATCGAATTGCCAGATTGTCATTTATCATATCAAAATTCACTATATCTATTTAACATTGGTAAACTAATATTTTACGACTGATGGGGATGGGGGTCAATAATGCAAATTCATCCAGGAAGTAAATCTGAGTTATTTATTTCAATTTTTAGGGAAATCTAATTTTACCTCTGATGTTGTTATCATTCATCCTGACAAACATGTGGACTGTTTACTTGCAAAGAACTATTTGTACCATTTACAACATATTATACCTGAATTAAACTGTGAACTACAAGAAGATGTGCAACTACCTGGCACGCCCCTGTTGGATGTCCGGCCTCTGTTTGATAGAGGAAAATTCATTTTTGTTCTTGTCACGCCATATTACAAATGTTGTAAATTATTTAGACATATAGTAGGAACCGCGGTAATAATGACGTGTGAAGAGGATGACAAAAACGGAAGACTTATTCCCGTTCTGATGGATAACTTCATAGATTTACCCGATGAACTGAAGCCGTTTCAACCATTGGAATTCTACAAAACATTTCACGAAGACCATTTTCAGCATTCTTTTTATTATAGTATGTTGCGCAAACTATTGAGGAAACAGAGCTTTGATCGAGCGAATTCCTGTTTTTAGAGAAAAAAAATATCTTGAAAATTATAAATGACTATTTTTTTATATAGAAAAAGTATCGTTTACGCCATTTTTAGATAAATCCTTCTAACAGGATCTGTACATTTATATATTATTTCAACGAACAATGCACATTAATTTACATCAGTATACAGCTAAAATATTCAATCTTACACATGTCTTAATGAATAGGTCAATAACTATGAAAGATGAACAAAACCTGAAAGTTCGAAAATCTACTATGTTTCAAGGCACTTATCATTGGTCATTAAGTAGTGCTACTTTTATCACATAAGATTTGCATGTATTCAGGTTTAAAGCAACGGATTTAGTAAATTAGTAATTCCGATGGGGAAAAAATTGGGATTTTGAATAATAGTTATAGAGGTATTAATAGGTCCTGGTGAAAGAACTGCCTTCTACTGTTGTATCCATTGAAGAGTATAATTATATATATAACATCTCAAATGATTTTTAAACATTTAGATTTTATTCCCGAATATTGACGCGTTTGATTATGTCAAATATTACGCTTTTGCAATTTTCCATTAATTATGCATTAAAATAGATTTTTCCCCCCAGATTAGTCTAATGACTTTAACAAAATTAATTTCGGGCAAAACAAGAGAGAAAAGGGGATTTTTTATTCAAATTTTTCATCAGGCTTTCTTAAAAAATACATATTAGATTGCTAAGAATAAACTTTTAACTTTTACTGTATCAAATATAAATTTTAAACAACATTTGGTATTATTTGACAATTTCTTCCATTTTTAATAAGAAATATATTCCTTAAATTTTGCTTTTAAATGAGGCAGTTCCATAATCAATTCAATTTATATTACTTCAACAAAACGGCGAAAAAGCTAATAGTTTTAATAAACTTTCTGATGACTCCAAAGGTCTTTATTTCAAGCTTTCTACGCCAAAATTAGTCTGTGGGGTATCTGGGGTTCATCATAGATATACAGGTTTGGTTCACAGTTTATTTTTACAAATAAACAACGAAAATAGCCCTAAAAATACATAAAAAGTATATTAGTATACAAAGACAAAACACATACAATTACACAAATATTATAACATACACATTTTATTCAACTAAAACATATAACAATACAAGTATTTGAACAGCATGTGTGACTTTGGCTAACTTATGGCAAGTGTGACAAACAGATGAGGACTAGCATTTATTTATCAACTTAATTGATTCCTTTAACAGTGGAATTATAAACGTAAAAATCATATTGAATAGGGTCTGGCAATAAATGAGACCAATTTAAAAGAGAAATAGCAATGGGAAATTCTCAAGGTCTTGAACAAAATATATTTAACGATATTACTAGGAAACTTTAAAGGGAATTACACACAGACATATAGTGTGGACATTACAAGCAAAAAACAGATACATGAAATACCTGTCTCTGGGACCAGGATACAAAAAGGGTCTTCACAAAATAGTATTCATCATGCTGAAAAATATGAAGATAAAACCAACATTCAATACTTTGCAACGTTTAAAAATCACAATTACGATAAATGAATATGTATAGTATTACCACCATTTGCTTTATAAAAGTAAGCACAATTGCAACACAAACTTTTTTAAAACATTACTTATGCTTAATCACAAAAAGATCTTTCTATCTGTAAAAACAAGAAGCAATGGCTTTCAGTTAATAAAACTGTCGAAGTCTTGAATATACACGTTTATACCTAAATTCGCATTCATTGGAATGGGCACAGAAAGTTAAATGGACTTTCCAATATAATAAGTAATGCATAAATACCTATATATCTAGGAATTCAAACACCAAGGACTAGCTCTGTATCTATACAGCAGTACAACATTTGGAAAATATCAGTTACACTAGACTGATTTTCAAAATAACCTTAATAAAACTTTTGAAAGGAAAAATGATTTCAACCAATAGAATTAAAGAAGACAAACTTCTACCCAATCACAAATATCCATACAAAAAGAAGCTCACCCACCTGACATCCAATGTACACCTTACAAACCAGGAGTTTCTACATAGCCCATTTGTAACACTTTAACAATTACTACTTAAAACCACTCGATTAAATTAATCAACCTGAAACAATAGAATACTATAGTTCAATGATACTATTAAAGCTTTATATTACTAACTTGAAAGATATCAGAGATCAATATCAAAACAGTAAAATTTAACCATCAATTTATTCAAATTTGCTTATTCAAAAAAATCAAGTAACTAAATCCACAATAGTACATTCTCCTCCCGCCTGTGGAATGGTGACCTCGCCATTCACACAAAAGGAGTTGTGATTAACACATGTTATCTTCTTACACATTAGACAAGATATTGTTTTATGTTTTCTGTGATGCCTTGCCAATGTCTGCCTCAGATGACGGAAACATTCCTGATACAACTAATTCTTTAAGAAATTCTGCTCTCTGCAACCAGTCAGAATGTTGTGCCATGACAAATTCTCCTGACCTCATCCAAGCCGGTTGCCGGTTGTTGTATCCTCTTTCATTTGCAACCTTTATCTGAGTTTAAACTTCAGAGACATCTTTTGTTTTTATTTCAGGGCCCTGATCTAACTTTTGAAAAGTTTCAGTATCATCAGTATCTTCAACTTATTCTCCCTTTTCTGCCTTCTCCTCCTGATTATAATCAGGTAACAGGGCGTCCCCTGCTCCCTCAATAGCAGACTCATGATCCTCAGTAGTCTCTATAG
>JARWCS010090631.1:0-10190 GCA_034783895.1 Geukensia demissa | reverse complement strand
AGCTTTTCTTATCACAGTAGGTATGTAATATAAGTAATAGTGTTATAGTCATCCAAGACAACATGAGCTTTTCTTATTACAGTAGTTATGTAATATAAGTAATAGTGTTATAGTCATCCAAGACAAAATGAGCTTTTCTTATCACAGTAGGTATGTAATATAAGTAATACTGTTATAGTCACACAAGACAACATGAGCTTTTCTTATCACAGTAGGTATGTAATATAAGTAATAGTGTTATAGTCATCCAAGACAACATGAGCTTTTCTTATCACAGTAGGTATGTAATATAAGTAATAGTGTTATAGTCATCCAAGATAACATGAGCTTTTCTTATCACAGTAGGTATCTAATATAAGTAATAGTGTTATAGTCATCAAGGCAACATGCTTCTTATCAGCTTTTCCCATCACAGTAGGTATGTAATATTTGTTATAGTTTTAAGTGCAAGACGAGAAAATCTCAGACATCCGAGTGTAAGATTTCTGCCATTCTCTGACGAGGCTTGCCGAATCAGACACCCGAGGGTAAGACTTCTTCCATTCTCTGACAAGGCTTGCCGAATCAGACACCCAAGGGTAAGATTTCTTCCATTCTTTGACGATGCTTGCCGAATCAGACACCCAAGGGTAAGATTTCTTCCATTCTCAGACGAGGCTTGCCGAATCAGACACCCGAGGGTAAGATTTCTTCAATTCTCTGACGATTCTTCCATTCTCTGACGAGGCTTGCCGAATCAGACAGCCGAGGGTAAGATTTCTTTCATTCTCTGACGAGGCTATCCGAATCAGTCACCCGAGGGTAAGATTTCTTCCTTCTCTGACGAGGTTTGCCAAATCAAACACTCGAGAGTAAGATTTATTCCTTCTTTGATGAGGCATTGCGAATCAGACACCCGAGGGTAAGATTTCGTCCATTCTCTGACGAAGCATGCGGAATCAGACACCCGAGGGTAAGATTTCTTCCATTCTCTGACGAGGTTTGCCGAATCATGCACCCGAGGGTAAGATTTCTTCCATTCTCTGACGAGGCTTGCCGAATCAGACACCCGAGGGTAAGATTTCTTCCATTATCTGACGGGACCGAATCAGAGAACAGTTGAAATTTTACCCTTCGGGTGTCTAAGATTTTGCGTCTTGTACTTTCGGTGGTGTTGATTCTTTTTCTCACATTTCATATCGTAAATAGAGAATGATACATAGCAAAATCCATATGACATGCTGTATCAACCACAGTAACCAATATCAGCCAGAGGGCCTTGGCCCGAGGACTGATATTGGTCGAGGGTTGCCGCATATACTTTACGGTTGCCCGAGCTTAAAAATGCACGGAAGATGCACTTGTTGCGTAATACTCTATATTTACTCAATTAAAAATACTTTAAACCACTGAAGTTGTTGAAAATATTTAATAAGTTTCTCCCAGCAAAATAAATCAAATCTATTTTTAGATTTATTTTTAGAACTGGAGGTAATTCCCTTAATGGGAAAGTAGAAAATAATAATTATATCTAAACGCTTAGAACAAGGCCATACTGGGGTTTATTATCGATAAAAATGGTAGTTTCGTGTAGAGTTAATACCCTTTTGTATGACAAATATATGGCAAAGATAACATAGTCAATATTACAAGGGGATTGTTTATTTGATGCCCGGGAGACAGCAAGTTTAATTTTGGCTACCTTCCGTGCAAAATTCAGTTCAGATCTTTGCCATAATGTATATCGTTTAGATTGGTTGCATGCTGCTGAAAAAGAGACAATATTTCGACAATGCAACACGGTATGGCCTTGTTCTATTTGATTTTTTTCTACTCTCCCTGTTTACAACGATTTCTCTTTTAGCTCTTTGCTGAACTACTTAATAGTTCTATGGCTGAAAATTCGTTCAATATCTAATAAAATATGACGGACAACCGTGACACATAACTGCGGATGCAGCATTTGATCCAAATTTTGCTATGTGTTGTTCACTTTATCATATATTTTAACAGGAAATGTGTAACTTGTTTGCGTTTAAAATAAAAACATAGAAAAAATTGTCACCATAATCCTCGCACGTCATTGTTTGGAAACTAGGACTAAGAAGGTTACCGCATGCTTTGGAAACCATGACTAAGAAGGTTACGACATGCTTTGGAAACCAGGACCAAGAAGGTTACGACATGTTTTGGCAACGACATGCGTTGGAAACCAGAACTAAAAGGGTAACGACATTCTTTTCAAACCAGGGCTTAGAAGGTAACGACATGCTTTAGAAACAGGGCTAAGAAGGTAGCAACCTGATTTGGAAACCAGGACTAAGAAGGTAACGACATGCTTTGGAATCAAGGGTTAAGGTAACGACATACTTTGGAAACCAGGACTAAGGTAACGACATATTTTGGAAACCAGGACTAAGAATGTAACGACATGCCTTGGAAACCAGGACTAAGGTAACGACATGCTTTGGAAACCAGGACTAAGAATGTAACGACATGCTTTGGAAACCAGGACTACGGTAACTACATGCTTTGGAAACCAGGACTAAGAAGGTAACGACATGCTTTGGAAACAAGAACTAAGGTAACGAAATGCTCTGGAAACCAGGACTAAGGTAATGACATGCTTTGGAAAACAGGGTTAAGAAGGTAACGACAAGCTTTTCAAACACAATGACTAAGAAGGTAACGACATGCTTTTCAAACACAATGACTAAGAAGGTAACGACATGCTTCGCAAACCAGGACTAAGAAGGTAACGACCTGCTTTGGAAACCAGGACTAAGAAGGTAACGACATGCTTTGGAAACCGGTGCTATGAAGGTAAAGACATGCATTAGACTAGGGTTAAGAAGGTAACGACATGCTTTTCTAACACCATGACTAAGAAGGTTACGACATGCTTTGGAAAAGACATGCTTTGGAAATCGGGGCTATGAAGGAAGTTGATATGTGATATTAATTGCACGACATGGTTTGGAAACCAGGACTTAGAAGGTAACGACATGCTTTTCTAACACCATGACTAAGATCGTAACAAAATTCTTTGGAAACTAGGATTAAGAAGGTAACGACCATGCTTTGGAAACCAGGACTAAGAAGGTAAAGACATCCATTAGACAAGGGTTAAGATGGTAACGACATGCTTTAAACACCATGACTAAGAAGTTAACGAAATGCTTTGGAAACAAGGACTAAGAAGGTTACGACATGCTTTTCTACAACAATGACTAATAGGGTAACGACATGCTTTGGAAACCAGGACTAAGAAGGTTACGACATGCTTTTCTACAACCATGACTAATAAGGTAACGAAATGCTTTGGAAACCAGGACTAAGAAGGTTACGACATACTTTGGAAACCAAGAAAGTGGGAAAAGACATGTATGCTTTTAAAACGGGGCTATGAAGGAAGTTGTTATGTGATATAAATTGCACGACATGCTTCTGAAACCAGGACTAAGAAGGTAACGCCATGCTTTGAAAGTCAGTGCTTTGAAGGATGTTCATATGATATTAAGTAATGCTGATGTTAAGATGAGTTTTGATGAAGGCTACTGTCTACCTTGCCCCAATCAATTAACAGAATTAGAAAGCCGAAAAACCCGAAGGACCAGAGACTACGGAACAAGTTGACAAACACAGGTTAATCGTGACAAATGAAACATTCAAATAGCTTTTGACAAAATTATTCCCAAATTATCGAATATGTTATGATGCAAAATATTTTGAAAAAAAGAATCATTTGATTTTATATAAATATTGATTACTCAGTATCTACCTCCTTCAATAATATATTTACACAACACAATTATATCCCACAGCTGCACGGAAACTTAAAGTCGGTAAATATTATGATTTGCATGCAATTACTCAACACAACTATACATCACCGCTGTACGGAAACTAAAAGTCGGTAAATATTATGATTTGCATACAATTACTCAATATAATTATACCTCACCGCTGTACGGAAACTTAAAGTCGGTAAATATTATGATTTGCATGCAATTACTCAATACAATTATACCTGACCACTGTACGGAAACTAAAAGTCGGTAAATATTATGATTTGCATACAATTACTCAACACAATTATACCTCACCGCTGTACGGAAACTAAAAGTCGGTAAATATTATGATTAGCATGCAATTACTCAGCACAATTATACCTGACCACTGTATGGAAACTAAAAGTCGGTAAATATTATGATTTGCATACAATTAATCAACACAATTATACCTCACCGCTGTACGGAAACTTAAAGTCGGTAAATATTATGATTTGCATGCAATTAATCAACAGAATTGAACCTCACCGCTGTACAGAAACTAAAAGTCGGTAAATATTATGATTTGCATACAATTACTCAACACAATTATACCTTACCGCTGCACGAAACTAAAAGTCGGTAAATATTATGATTTGCATGCAATCACTCAACACATTAATACCTCACCGCTGTACGGAAACTTAAAGTCGGTAATTATTATGATTTGCATACAATTACTCAATACAATTATACCTGACCGCTGTATGGAAACTAAAAGTCGGTAAATATTATGATAAGCATACAATTACTCAACACAATTATACCTGACCACTGTATGGAAACTAAAAGTCGGTAAATATTATGATTTGCATGCAATTACTCAACACAATTATACATCACCGCTGTACGGAAACTAAAAGTCGGTAAATATTATGATTTGCATGCAATTACTCAACACAATTATACCTCACCGCTGTACGGAAACTAAAAGTCGGTAAATAGTATGATTTGCATGCAATTACTCAACACAATTATATCTCACCGCTGTACGGAAACTTAAAGTCGGTAAATATTATGATAAGCATACAATTACTCAACATAATTATACCTAACCGCTGTACGGAAAGTCAAAGTCCGTATTGAATATTGTTTACCATCATGTAATACAAATGTCAATGGTAACATTATTTCTATAAATATAAGCCGTTGTCCAGTATGTCGTCACAATGCTTGAACTGGACTAATGGTAGTCATTACCAAAAGGAACGTTTAGTTTATTTATGTTGAATAAATTACAAAGATTTTCAAGTGCGACAACCTGGTTACTTGATTGAAATATTTGAATTTATTGGCTGTTATGCAATATTAAATAAAGTTTCATCTTAATTTAGGCTGTTTAAGGAAACTGGTTTTGTAATAAAAAGATGAAAGTATTTGTTTTTCTTTTTCAGTGCCAATAGTACCAAATTTCCTGAGAAAGCTTGACTTTCCTTATGAAGAAACTAATGTGACCGTTTACCGTCAAAAAAACATAACACAATGTTTAGATGATAGTGAACCTTTGTCCCGAATAGGAAAATATTACAATGCATATATATCAACAGAGTGTCAAAATGTGACAGTTTCTACAGTTAATGAGACCACTTATGAAACAGTTACCATACAAACACTACGAAAGGCAGAATTAGGTAGTGAAAACGTCAAGGTTGGATTAATGTTCGCTTCAAAGGCTATCGTACAGCTCATTGCAAATCCATTTATAGGACCTTTAACAAATAGGTAAGTTGTACAGCTCGTTGCAAATTCATTTATAGGACCTTTAACCGATAGGTGAGTTGTACAGCTCATTGCAAATTCATTTATAGGACCCTTAACAGATAGGAAAGTTGTACGGCTCATTGCAAATTCATTTATAGGACCTTTAACAGATAGGAAAGTTGTACGGCTCATTGCAAATTCATTTATAGGACCTTTAACAGAAAGGAAAGTTGCACTGCTCATTGCAAATCCATTTATAGGACCTTTAATCGTCGTATAGCTCATTGCAAATCCATTACCTTTAACAGAAAAGTAGGTCGTTCAGCTCATTGCAAATCTATTTATAGGACCTTTAACAAATAGGTAAGTTGAACGGCTCATTGGAAATCCATTTATAGGACGTTTTACAGAAAAGTAGGTTGAACAGAGCTCATTGCAAATCAATTTATAGGACCTTTAACAGATAGGTAAGTGTACAGCTCATTGCAAATCCATTTATAGGAACTTTAACAGAAAAATAGGTCGTGCAGCGCATTGCAATTCCATTTATAGGACCAAAACAGATGGGTAAGTGGAAAAGCTCATTGCAAATCTATTTAGAGGAACTATAACAAATAATTAAGTTTTAAAGCTCGTTACAAATCCATTTATAGGACCTTAACAGATAGGTAAATTGCACAGCTCGTTGTAAATCCATTTATAAGATTTTTAACAAATAATTAAGTAGCACATCTTATTGCTAATTATAGGAACTTTAACAGAGAGGTTAGTTATAAAGCTCATTGCATACTATAGGACCTTTAACAGATAGGTATGAATTTTAAGCTTTTAATAAACCACAGTTTCAAAAACTTGCAAAAGAAATTTATCTAAAAGAACATATTTTAAATAAATCCAATTCAAGTAATGATCATTTTTTTCTGTTCTTATAGTTAATTTTCCATTTCTTGACAGGGACGTGCCTTTGGCTTTTTCGTTTTGTGTTTACATTTCACAACTAGTTTGGTTTGCCCATGTTTGCACAAGTTTCTGAATTAAATGATCGCAGGCTTCATCTTACTGAAAAACTTTTGCAACAGGGATACAGATATCACAAGCTTTTCAAGACTCTTACAAAATTTTATAACCCTTACAATGATTTAATGAAAAATTTGAGTGAAAATGTAGAATATTAATACTACAAGGGATATCACATCCTTCATTTGTAAAAAAAACCATTAAATACAAAGCTTACAAATTTAAGAATGGTACTTTCAATCTTCTCACTCTTCCGTTGACCAACTTACCCACAAAGGGTACAGGTTCGACGTTGAAGTCAGAACATTACAACTTATTATTGTTGTACAGATGTTATTAAATATATCGTTTCCTTACACATATACAAATCAGTTTGGCTGGGCTTCCATCTTGTTCTTCCTCACGTTTATTGACAACTCAGTATTAAATCTTCGGATATACTGTTAGATGACATCTCTTGTTGAGAGGCTTGATGTCCTATCTTCAGGAATCTCACCCTGAGCTTCTCTTTAGTAACTGTGAGCATTTATTGAAGAGGTATCTTGCATGTACTTTTGTGTTCTTTATTTTTTGTAATTCAGATGCACTCTTGCCGGAATAGGTGACTTTCTGTAAGATGTTTATAGTTCGTCTGTTACTGCTTTTGTTTTCTTTATTTTTTTTCTTTTGACTACTCGTTTTGGGAGGGTTGGGATCCCACTAAACTTGTTTACCCTTCCACATGTCTCATATGCTTCTCCCTAGTCAGGCTAAACTGATATGATATTATCTGGCGACTACACTGATATGATATTTTTGGCGACTACACTGTTATGTATCCTTGATGCAATTTTTCTGCGGGTATTGATCTAAATAAGTATTTTTGTCATATCTGAGGATATGATGCACCGTTCCATTATTTACAAGTATATTTCATATCATACACAATGTTGTTATTTTTAAATATCCTTGTTATATCTCATTATAGGATACACCATTTTATTATTTACTAGTTCATTTCATTATATAAAAGTGCCTGTGTTATATTTTAGGATAGGATATATGGGTGTTACAATGATGCAGGGAGGTTTTTTTTTAATAAATTCGAGTTAGTTATTTTTCAGATTAAAAAAAACGAGCCTCTTCGACTTTCTAAAATTTGAAAATAACAACGAGATTTGATATTAAAAAATCGTTAACCACCCTACATCATTGTGAACATTTTTTTCGGTATTGAACGCAACAAGAAATAGCGATAACAACAGCTGACATGACCATACATTTAATGGCGGAGTGATTTTAGCTTAACCTTTGTCACAAATGCTCTGAATGATCATGAAAAGTCATCTATAATATCGATATTATCAATGAATATTAGTAAATAAGAGCTTATACATATGAATAAAGATCTGTATTTTTCGGAGACAATCGGGAAGCATTTGTGATCCGGTCACGCACTATTTTTTTGGTGTCACGCGCTTGTAAAATAGTTAAAATGCGTCGATCATTAGAGAAACAGACTTTCATTATAATTCAAATTATTATATTTCAGATAGGAGACACTATTCCATGATTTACAAGTACCCTTGTTATATTTCAGGATAAGATTATTTACAAGTATCCTTGATATATCTCAGAATATGATACACCATTCCATTATTTACAAGAACCCTTGTTATATTTCAGGATAGGATACACCATTCCATTATTTACAAGTATTCTTGTTACATTTCAGGATAGGATACACCATTTCATTATTTACAAGTGCCCTTGTTACATTTCAGGATAGGATACACCATTTCATTATTTACAACTATCCTTGTTCTATTTCAGGATAGGATACACCATTCCATTATTTACAAGTATCCTTGTTACATTTCAGGATAGGATACACCATTCCATTATTTACAAGTGCCCTTGTTACATTTCAGGATAGGATACACCATTCCATTATTTACAACTATCCTTGTTTTATTTCAGGATAGGATACACCATTCCATTATTTACAAGTATTCTTGTTACATTTCAGGATAGGATACACCATTCCATTATTTACAAGTCTCCTTGTTATATTTCAGGATAGGATAAACCATTCCATTATTTACAAGTCATCTTGTTATATTTCAGGATAGGATACACCATTCCATTATTTACAAGTATCCTTTTTATATTTCATGATAGGATACACCATTGAATTATTTACAAGTATCCTTGTTACATTTCAGGATAGGATAAACCATTCCATTATTTACAAGTCTCCTTGTTTTATTTCAGGATAGGATACACCATTCCATTATTTACAAGTATCCTTTTTGTATTTCAGGATAGGATACACCATTCCATTATTTACAAGTATCCTTTTCATATTTCAGGATAGGATACACCATTCCATTATTTACAAGTATCCTTTTTATATTTCAGGATAGGATACACCATTCCATTATTTACAGGATTTTTTGTTATGTTTGTTTCCACAATAAGTAAGTGTTACATAAACAAGTAGGAAAATATAGTTTAATAATGTTGAATTTATATAAAGTCTAGTGCGAGAAAAAAAAAACTGTACAAACAAATTGAATCTTTGTTATATCATTCGTTTATACGAAACCAGGTTACTTTGAAATTAACTATTCACCCTTTATTTAATTCACTATGTTTTATTTAAAAACATAACCATAGAAAAATGTCAGTGTTCCATAAAGAATTCACGCTAAACTTTTACGGATTGCATTTGTTTGCTTCAATGCCTTAACTCCATATTGGTCATCCAAGAATAGAAACAATCCCAGACAGTAAAAATTCAGATTCTACAATACCTACCGAGATTTATTCAAAGGAATTAACATTGAATAAAGCCAAAAACAATAGCCTCAAATGACATGGACATAGATGTGTATATTTCTCAAGGTAAAATTTCCACCAAAATTTACGAAAGAGGGACGATTTCTTATTCCATATTGTTAATTTCCCGCTTCCTTGACGAGGACGTTCCTTTGGCTCCTTCCTACGGTGTATCTACTTCTCAGCTAGTTCGTTATGCCCGTGTTTGAAGCGACGTTTCAGATTTTAATGAACGCAATCTCTGTATTACTACCACAAATTGATTATAGCATTTACTTAATTCTTTCACAAATATAAAGATTTTATATCAAAATTTGGATATACTTGTAACCATCTTATGGAATACATCCTACTTTTTACGGAAACGTGGTGAAAAGGCTCGCAAATTTTAACAAAATTCCCATGGTATTAAAATTCATCTTAATAAAATTATCCGTAAAGATATTAAATCTTTAAATATGGTTTATATTGGTACTAATATTGACTTTCTTGTTAATGGCTTAAAACTTAACAGTTTATATTTGTAATACCCATTTTTACTTCCTGTTTATGTATTTTTATATTGGCATCTGCCCAACCCATGTCTTCTTTGACTTCTAATGATATTTAAACACTAAAATCAATTGGGCGTGTTTATATTGACACCATAGTGAAGGAAAACTTAGTTTCCTGCTCAGTTGCTTTTTGGGTTTTAAACTAGCAGACAGCAGATCGATATTTTTGTTGTATCATAAATTTGTTTTAATTGTATTTATTCTTGGTTTTCAGTAACGAATTCAAGTTTTTTTATATTGTGTGTTTTTTATTGCTGTTTTGTCACACCTTTGTCCCAGGTAAAAGGGA
>JARWCS010090522.1:0-15321 GCA_034783895.1 Geukensia demissa | reverse complement strand
AGAGGTTACTCCTTGAAATGTACATATAGCACACCTAAATTTTCCATATTTCTTTAACATTGGTAATTTTGTATTTTAATGAATGTTAGCAGATACTGAAAGCAAGCTCAGGTTGAGATTCCTGGTGATACTGAACACATCAAGCTTCTCAACACGCAAACGAAATTTGCTACATAAAAAATGAATCTCTCAGAAGTTTCCCAATGAAATATATCATATTATATATCGTTGGAATTCTATTTTTTGCCGCACCTGAAGCTGTAGATAAAAATTCATTTTAACTTGAAATAAATAAAATTCCCATAGGATGTAATGTTAATTTTTTCGACTTTGTAAATTGCTTCATTTTGTGGGTGCTATCAACCAATGTTCTCGGGTAACAAAACATGATAAAAATATTTCTTGGGGTTTTATGACTGATAAAAGATGAAATTTTAAGAATAAAGTGGAATTATAATCTAGCTATAACACTAAAGCCCAATATTTATCTATGAAAACCTGCCATTTTGGGACAGATTTTTTCAATGTCGAAACTTTAACAAAGAGGGGTAATGGGAGATTTTTTTGTGCTGAGGAAAACAGAAATTTTAACTGCATGATGAGTTGCGGCAAAAAATAGAATTCCAACAAAAATATAACACGACATACTTCAATATATTTAAAGGAAGCGATACGTATATATATGTATATCTGTACCAACAAAACAGTATAGAAAAAGGAAATGTGACGTGTTGTTCATGAGACAACCACCCAAAACGTATAAAAGTCCCCCTTTAAAATATGATGATATTCAAATGTAACAACTATTGACCAAATAATTATTACATTTACACAAGTAACGCTTGAAAATAACCACAACGACATTC
The DNA here is from genome assembly GCA_034783895.1 of Geukensia demissa. Taxonomy (NCBI): domain Eukaryota; kingdom Metazoa; phylum Mollusca; class Bivalvia; order Mytilida; family Mytilidae; genus Geukensia; species Geukensia demissa. The sequence continues at coordinate 14,455 of JARWCS010090522.1, read as the reverse complement.
GCTGGATTACGGTAAAGGTTCTATGCTTGGGACAGGCACATAAAGTATGTGGTGGGGTTAAACATGTTTGTGAGTACTCAATACCGGCTCTCCTAAGTTTGTTTAACGTGTAACAGTGAGATTTAATGGATCATTTTAAAATTTATTTGCTTTATATGTAATGTTTCCATAGCTAAAAGCATGTATGATGTAATATCCCTTGTATTAAAATTCTACATTTGCAGCCGTATATTTGTATTAAATCTTGTAACGGTTATAAAATTATGTGAATGTTTTGAGAAGCTGGTGATATTTGTTTTCCTGCCGCAAAAGTTTATCAGTAAGATATAGGTTGCGATCATTAAAATTAGAAATTTAACTGCGGACAAAGGCAAACAAAACCCGTTGTGAAATGCAAACACCATACGAAATGGCAAAAGGTACGTCTCCATCAAGAAACGGGAAAATACTTATTGAAACGGAAAAATAGCCCCTTTATCACAATATTTAGTGCATTAACAACCCTGTTCAATTTCTTAACCCCCCCAAAAAAAAGTCATTACTGATATTAGATTTATTTAGGGTAAGTTCTTTTGGATAAATTTCTTTTGCATAAAAAAACTAAAACTAAAACTAAAACATAACTGGTCCACTAAACCATATTTGGAAGTCTTTTTGAAATTTTGATATACACTGCTTTAGTTTTCTTTCGCTTTCTCATATCAATATAACTCAGGTGCTTCGCAAACACAGCATGATACGACCGCAGCATGTTGACATGTGAAAGGTGAACGAATGAACCCTTGGGTAAGTGTGAACACAGTATTTTGTTGGACACAATAATGTGCTGGACACGGTAAAGTGCTGACCACAGTAAAATGCTGGAAACAGTAATATGACTGAATAAGCGATCATTTTTACTCGAATTCTCAAAACTGGTGTCACTATTGTTAAATTTTTCATAAGGATGATTTGGAGAAAACCCCATAAAAACCAGATGAAAATAAAATTTTTCCACATTCGAAATTGAATTTCCACCCCCACTTTGACCCCTTCTAGCTCTAAAACGGTAAGAGATAAAGAAAGTCTGTTGACTTAAAACTGAAAGCTCTTTGAGAGGAATCAAATGCACTGAATCACTAAATTTTGTAAAAGATTAACTTGATTTTGAGAAAATTGAATATAATAATGTTTCCAATTATAACTCAATGGGAATTATTTCTTACTGTTAACCTGGACTGGTCCATTCTAGGGTAGGTTTAAGATACCCTATCAAGCATAAAATCCATTAGCACGCCAGTCATTACTTGATCATTCTAATGAACACATCACCACAATATCAGTTTATCATACTGACTATCGAAATATTTCTACAATCATTTATTAAATGCATAAGCAAATCAGTCTCATTGAAATTTTAAGTATATATTTTTGCAGGTTACAACCCAATAATTAGGCATTTCTTAGGATAGTTTCATTCGAGTGGACCACATGTACGAGCGCACCTTTTTGCATTTCCCTAAAAATGGTTAAACCCTTAACTTATTTTTTTCGCCGTTAGTTTAAAAAACACTTTTTATGCTGAGAGGCGAAAAATGGCAAACCAGAAATAACATTTGAAGTCCTAGCCACGGACGTACGATGGTTTAGAATAATGTACAACAAACCTTTCTAATGTTTAGTTTTACAAATAAACTGTCAGCATCATTTTGCCATTATTTAAGGAACTGAAATGGAATTTAGGCTTGGCTTTATACCTGTTACTCGTTTTTTTGGTTTGATATTTTGTTTCTGACAGTGACTTGACACGTAGTGTGTATTTTGCATATTATCAAATGGAAAAGCAGTGACCCCCATACATTCAAATTTTACTTTATCATCAAACTCCTTTACTTCAATAAACATGTGCTAATCTGTATTAAGTCTTTTTCTGTTCTTTTTTTATAGGAGTTTCTCCCGCCCTCCCTTTCTTGATTCCCGCAAACAGAAAAAAATCTATTAGAAATGTACAAAATGTCACTAAAGTCATCTGAATAAAAGTTCATTTATAACTTGTTCATATCCCCAGCTTTCTAAAGCTTGTGGTATATATTGATCATGTGTCGGTCATTCTCTCACAGGGTTCAAGTTTTATGAAACTTTCAGGAAATATTCAGTAACAAATGGTACCACTGAATATTTGGGTTTTCCCATAGCAAAACATGGACTCCTTTCAAACCACCAGTGGGTTTTTTTCAAAAAAAGTTTAACAGAATCTGTATTATAAAATGCCACTGATTATCTCCTATTTTGATTTTAATGAATGGTATTTAGTGTTTTCCATACCTATTGGCATGGATTATACCATTGCTTTACACAGGATGTAAGTATTTTGTGACAGAAACTCCTTCTTAAATGCTTAGCCAGCTTCAGTGAAACTGATAGAGAACCTTTATCTTCACCTGCTGATTTATGTTCCCAATTATATTTGGAGTTCCCACTAACAAAACCTGAACTCTTCCATTACTACACATAGTAAGTAACTTTTTAGTGACAACCATTTCAAATTATTGGGATAATTTTAGTGAAATGTACAAACAATCCTCATCACAAAATGCCATTTGAGGTTTGAAACGTTTCCAATGGCAATGGCAAAGGACTGCCACTGTCACCTATTGGCGAGCGGGGTTATCATTTGGTGAACATTGATCCAATTTTTCTATGCAATTATGAAATGACTTGTTGTTCACTCAATATTTGTTCTGTGTTGTTTGGCAATAGACAGCAGTTTTTTTTGCAGGAATATGATGATCTGAATTGACATACTCCCACATATGGACCCTTTATTGACATACTCCAACATTTGGACTCTCACAATTTTATGTTTTTTGACATAATCACACACATGGACTCTCACATTGATCTTGCTGTCATTTTTTGTTAATTAATGAAGGCATTACAACATCCTTTCAGATCAAGAAAGACAATAAAAGCTGTTCATTTGTTTTGGTTGGTTTTGTATCTAGTTTGCAATGTATGTTCATCATATATTTGCTTTGAACAAAGCAGCTGTCGGTGTGACAAAGTATAAGAACTATTCGAAGAGCAAAGATTTCATTATAATGGTTATTAAAGACACAGGCTCAGGTTCAAGCATCATTTTACTAAAAACGGCTAAAGTGTGAGACTTTCTTAACTACAATGACAACTGAAACTTTCTCAGACTGGCTGCTGCCAAGACAGATTAGAAAATTATAAGAATTATAATTTAGAGATTTTCACAAGCAGTGGTATTCCACCCTTGTTGAAGGCCTTGTGGAGACCTCTAGATTTGTATAATTTCCTCTGTTTTATGATCGTAGGAGTGCAGTCTCTCTAACATTTACCCCATATCTTTTCATTTTCATATATTTATTATAAGTGATGTTATAGGGGAATTAATTTACTGTTTGTTGAATTTTAATGCAACTGTATTGTAATAGCTGAGCATGTGTTATATCAGTTTGATATAAAAAGGACAAAAATACAATATTTGTAATAACATGTACCAGTGTCTCATTTTGGTTGTGGCAAAAACATTACCCTTGAACAATTATAAACAATAAAGAAAAGGCATTATACCAATGACTGTTTATTAACAAACAAAACATTGAGATGTTATCAAGTTGATGATTCCTGCAGTCATTCTACCACACATAAAATCTGTTACTGCATAAGAACTCCAACCAGAGGTGTCTATCTACCCAGGCATCTTATGTTACTGTAAATACATCAAATTAACATAAGAATTAATTAATAACACACTTTTCCACCACATGTTAATTAACAACAGTATGAGATGAATATTAATAGGGAATATTACTCTCAATTTATATACACAATTACTGGACTTGGTATCAGGAGTCATTATAGCTTATCCCTACACTTAAACCATAGCATGTGTTCATGTCTTATGTACCAGCTCTCAGATCCATTTAACCGTTTCAATCTCTTACTAAAACCAAAATTCAAACTAGGAGTTGTTTTTGGAAGCAAAAACATGTCTCCCCCCTGTGTATGTACAGGTCAATGATTTCCTTTCTAAATATTGCGTTTCATAAAAATATTTCCCATCAACGTATGAAGTTTAATAAAAATCGAATGAGTAGTTTCAGAGGAGTCACGCTGACAAATTTTGTGATGGACACATGGACAGCGACCCAGGGACAGGCCAAATACAATATGTTTCCCAAACATAGTGGGGGGAGACATGATAAAGCAACAGTGCAGCAAAATCAGCTCTAATAAGTAAATCTAAAACTTAACTTATAGTAACATTTTTATCCAGCATGTTCAAGAGAAATGTAATTCAGTAAAATACAAGTTGTATATATTTTCATGGCAGATCAGTACAATGCTAATTAACAATGTACCATTTTAACTATCTATCATATCTACATGCAAACTAAAATTACAGGTTTAATAGAAAGGAATTGCATGTAAAGGATATTAGTTTCATTAGTGGTTATTATGTGTCACCTAATCAAAACCATCTCAAATTTTGATGTATTTTATTTTCACAATATATTTTGTTCAAGGACAAATTTGGTATGTATAATACTAGTTGTATATATACAATGTAAAGAGATATGAATGAGGTTTAAGTATAAAAATGAAATGATATTGGGTAAATGTCAGAGACTGCACTCCAACAACAAGAAAAACAGGAAATTTTTAAAATCTAGAGGTCTCCACAGGGCCTTCAACAAAGGTGGAATACCACTGCTTGTGAAATGTTCTAAATTAAGTGCGCATTTTCTTAAAGTGATCATAGAAGTAATATATTGATAAATATGAAACTTCCATTCAATGATCAGAACAATTCTTTGAACTAATTTTCATCTTTAAATGGAATTTATCCATTGTATATGAGTTGAAAAAAATTAAATTAAAATTAAAATGAATTTTCAAATGCAGGCTGGAGCAATGTGCTCCTGCTTTGAGTACATTGTCTCACATCAGATATTCATCAATAGCTGTTATTTAAAAACTTTTCTCTAACATAAAAAAATGGCTATCAATAAAAAAAAAACTGGAGGAGATCCTACATAAACACTTAAAAAATGTTGAACAAGATAGTTCTCTGCAGTAACAGGATCGTACCCCCCACTTCGCAGATCATGTACTTCTAACTATCTAACTGAGGGCAGGATACAAAAAAATGTGAGTAAAACTAACAAAAGAATACCCGCCACCACCCACTTATTTATATGCTGACTGAAGTCATTGTTGAAGAACAATAAAGTTTAAGGCTGGACATGAATCTGCACAGACAGACGGACAGAGAGAGTATTCCTATATACCCTCTTAAATTTGTTCACATGGGTATAAAAATATACAGAAGTTTCTATTTGTTTTATCTTGGTTTATGCACTTTCAACAATATTTTTATCATATTATAGCTGTCAGGAAACATTTGATGAAACTTGACAACAGGTCCACAGAGTGTTTACTATCTGTGTCCCAACCCAAAGAATGGATAGTAAGCACTAGCAGAACAGATACAAGTGCCGGTAAACAGGTCACATAATAAATTATTTATCCTGTTATGGTCCAATGTAAAATCAGATTATAACATCCTTGGTAAAAGTTAGTGATATTTGCAAGATCCTCCCTCTACCACCTCATACACACCTGCAATATATATCAAATTATTTTGTAGTTCGAGAAGTTAAACATGTAACCCTTAAATATCACAATGTTATTACATTATATTTTATATAATTAATTTATGCAGGATAATTTTGTCAACCATAAAAATGTGTTACTCTCATCATTTCATCTTATTTACTATCCAGGAATTTTGCCAAAATAGATTAGTTCATACTAGCTGTTATTCATTATATCTTATAAAATAAGACATGGTCACTATGGTCACTGAGGTCAGAAAAGTTATCAGCTGTGCATCTATCATGTTATATATATATATATATATATATGTGTAAAAAACATGTATTACTCAGCAAGCATGAATACTTTTTATAGGGAGGTGGTAAAGGCATTGTCCTCCTCCCCCTTTTCCTTTAGCAATTTTAATAAAAAGATTTTTGCTTTTAGAAACACTGTCAACTAAATATGTTTTCTTTTGTCACAACAAAGATAATGACCAATATAATAATTATTTTCAATTTAGTTCCTTTACAAAGATTAATCTTTCTAAGAGAAAATGCCAATATTATAATTTTTCCTGAAGGTCAACATTTACCAACAGATCTTTCTACAAACTTTCCACTAAAATGGATAAATGTTTCAATTTTTCAGAGGTTAATTTATCAATAACTTTTCTAAGGATGCAGTGACAAAATGGTCAGACAATAAAAATCTGAAGTCTTCATTACACAGAAATAAATTTAGCATATACAGCCAGAATTTATATGCAGTGCAATAGACCAATTTAGAAATCCAATTTTTGTCCTTGTAAAACACATTGCCAAATCTCAGTGTCCTTGTAAATTATAATTCAACCTGGATAATGACATTCCCAGAAAGAACTCTGTTTCATTTTTTAATTGGTCCATTGTTACAAATAAACTCAACCCCTTCAATTTCACAATTTGAAAGAGGTAACATGGATGTATTTACCTCTTCATCAAAATATAATGGCACTTCTCCCTGTCACTTTTCTACAGGTCATATATGTATAAGCAGAAAAAGGATGGCAGAAGTTTTATACAACTTTTGGGGAATCATATAAAAAAGGAGATATGGTATGATATCGTCAGCTATCCTAAATGAATGAATTACAAACATCTACAAATTGCCTTAACGTCTTCAATAACAGACACATATCCACCAGACAGCCATCGAAAATGAATGAATTACAAACATCTACAGGTTGCCCTAAGGTTTTCATTAATGGACATATATCCATGAGACAGCCATCCAAAATGAATGAATAACAAACATCTACATTTTTCTCTAAGGTCTTTAATAATATATTTACACCTTAAGCCAAGCTGTAAAAGGCAAGAAACATAAAACATGCTGATATTTGAATGTAACAACTATTGAGCAAACAAGTATACCATGAAAAACAAGTAACACTTAAACATAAAAACAAAGACATCCACTGGATTACAGCTTCCTGGCTTTGGACAGGCACATTAAGTATGTGGCAGGTTAAATATGTTTGTGAGTATTAAACCATCCTTCTAACCTGGGAAAGTGGACATAAACACTTTTTGTTTGGATTTATACATATATGTCATACTAAGAGAACACATTTACAATTACCAAGATATCTTTGCAATCACAAACGGGCTTATAAAACAACAATAAGTAAGAGTGTTTAAAGATATGTTAGGTGTGTTGATAAATTTGTTACATCAGTTTTACCTGAGACAGGAAAATATCTTAGTCATTTTCACACCTACAGCGTCATACATGGTCTTTTACTATAATATTTTAACTTTCCATTTAATTTTAGCTTTAAATCTCACATTAGAGAGATCGATTCAAAACTTGTCTATTCACTTCAATGCAGCTAGTTTTACATTTTTCAAATTAAATATTTGTTAACTTTCGAGACAAGAATGCATGTGAACTCAATCCTAACTGTTTAAAAATGAAATTTATTTGAATATGTGAAATCACATCCGACCTCAAAAATTTAGCAAGCTGACTATGAATTATTTTCTGCATTCCACATGATGTACTTTAACCAAAATATTATTTTTAATGAGACATAATCTCTGAAATCTAACAACATTGACCCTTAGGCTTAACAGTCATTGACCGAATTAGGTCAAATTTACAACTACCCAAATCATCAGCGATGTCTACTTTGCTTGTAACATATCACAGGTTGATGAAAGGCAAGGTTAAAGGTCAACAGTTGTAACACCACAACAATAGTATGATGTTACTTCAAAGTCAAGATGGCTTGCTACGCCTGAAGAATGTATTATTGCAATAATCAGGAATTTTACAAACAATGTATTATTTAACCAAGATTAAAAAGATTTTACAAATTAGTTATGGTGCATTTATGTAATTGTTACTGCTAAAAATGGAAGTTAAAGTACAAAAAGTATAAAATCTAGTCAATTTTAATTTTGTTGCTCACAATATAATCTTACATTTAATATACACTTTGTATACTTTAATATGACTATTGTTAAAGATGACATGAGATATTTACTATACATGTAATTTGACTATTCTCAAAGATGAGACGAGTTTCATGAGTTGCAATTTGACCAAATGGACTGGAAATGCAAGGCACAAGTTTGAATTTTTATTTTTATTTCTTTGGAAAAAATTGACTGATTCTGACAAAAGTTGCAATGCTCAATCTGACTGTGTAATAGATGTGTATTTGTCTGTCCCATTCAAAGTTAAAACCTGATACCTCTATTTTATGTCTAAATTGGTTAAAATATAGGATTTAAATAGAGTTAAGAATAAGTGAATGTCACAGTTCATTAAAAGGTAATTACAGAAGTGCAGAACAGGAACTCAAGTGTCTTATATAATTACACAGGTATAAACCATCTGTAAAACAGACATATAATATTAATGGAAATTCCTTTATCTTTTGTGTTGTTTGTTATTTATAATTCTATAATCTGCACAAAAATTATTTGCTTTCAATGTCATTTTGGCACATCATATTTATAACCAAATGAATCTTGATATTACATACAAATATATAAAAAAACATGCATAAAAATAATTTTTGTACAGATCAACAAGGAGTTTTGACACCCTCAACCATCTGTATTTAAAAGAAAGAATATGGAATGTATGCCAGAAAGAAACAATCCTTATTCTAGTTTGTTGTCCTTTCTTTGTACAACTTTTTAGCTTTTATAGCACAAAGGACCATTTCAGAAATGCAATGGAATTCTGGGAATGTCATTGTTCTGGTTGAATTTCATTGATCAAGATGTCCTTTACAAGGACGCTGAGATTGGGTGATGCATTTTATGAGAACAGAAGATAAATTTCTGAATTAGTCCAATGTAGCTAAGTCTATGAAAAGCCAAATTAAGTTTTAAATTTAAGGAAGATATCAATCATCATGGTCATTGTCATAATACAATTATTAAAGTGTTATATGACAAACCCTTAAGGAAAAAATAACACAATGCAGAAAAAAAATCATATTTAACAGAAAAAAAATCAGATATTTTACTATAGAACTGGAATTTAGAAATATTGTGTGTAACAATGCTTCCTCATATTTTTTCATGATAAAAAAAAAAAAAAAGAACTGAAATCGATCATCCGTATCATTAAAGAAATATGTAAGAATTGATTTAAGGAAATTGAAATGTAAAACTGCAAAAGATTTTGATATGTTGTATTAAATCTTAGGTGACTTAATTTGTTTTTACAAATTAGCCAACAGAATAAATAAAATATTTTGTGGATTTTCTGATTTTAATCATTTATTGATCCAAAAGCTACAACCACACTTGGGGTATACTAACAGTTGTTAGTTTATCATTCCTTGATGGCACCAACAGGCATATTTCACTTAAAAGTATATGGAAAATTCTTGATTAAAGTATGGAGATTTTTAAAATGTCTGAGTTATTTACTAAGAAAGTTACATCTGCTGACTCAGTAATTACTGAAATATATTCTAGCTGCTAATTATAGAAATAGCTATCTTATCAATAAACAAGTGCTAACAACAAAAGGTCAAAATTTAGAATGGTAGAAAGGCTTTCTATGGCATTTCTCGAATTGACAAAAAACTAGATTTTTGAAATATTGATACATCTGGATAGCTCTCATAGACAATCATACCTTATCAACTTTTTTTCCATTAAAGAGTAAAGTAATTTAAAAAAAAAATACAAATCAAAGAAGGATGCTGGAAACATAAAACCAGATGATAAAAATTAGTTCTAAATACACCTCTATCTTTTTTGGTCTTTCTGATCTTTCCAGAGTTAAGTTAGGCAAGAATGGCGGGTAAGAAATTTATGTCCCGTCTTAAAATTTGTATAAAATATGATGACAAAGAAAACAGTAAGATGTCTATAAAAATACAAATATACAGAACCTTGTGCAAAATATCCAATAATCATGCAAATAATACAAAAATACCTTACACTGCCCCCCCCCCCCCCCAAAAAAAAGATAGCTCTTCTGGTCAGCAAAAAGTTTGTATGCCATGTCTCCAAAGCCCTGAAGCCCCTTCTGATTTGTTTCATTAATAGTTTTTCCATGAATAGTCAAATGGTCTATAGTCAAATATACTCTAAAATGCTGTTTCATAAATAATCATGCCATTTCTTTCCTTTTTTCAGAACAAATCTACAAAGAATACCACAAACCAAGGTAACCTCTCAAAACCACATTACTGTTGTCCTTGAAAATAAATACCTTCATTTGTCAAGAGTGAAAAGGATAAAAAGTTGAGAAGGAAAAAGAGTCCTGTTATTATACAGTTAGGAATGGACAATTGCAACCTGAACTATAGAAAAAGAAGATGTGGTTTGATTGTCAATGAGACAGCCATCCAAAATGTGTAAATTACAACCATCTACAGGTTGCCCTAAGGCCTTATTTCATTCAACTATAATTTCTAACCAATCTTTATAGGCTTGTGTTACATTTAAGCAGGATGATATTTGTGTAAGAATATCTGTTATCTGTAATGGTATCAGAAACATTTATAATATGGTAAGACTTCTTGCCAACCAAGGTATGCCTTTGGAATTATGTGAATGTATTGTATGTTACCTGTTCACTAATGATCTAAGGAAGATAAACATTCTCTTTGACTTCTGTGCAAGAGACACTTATAAAAATGTCAAATTAAATCATGTTCACTTTAAAAGGTCATACCCTTTAATGTCACCACACCATAAAACAAGAGAACAGTGACTTAAACTTTGTCTCAGGTGAAAATCTGTTACAGCAATGATAACTTTTTAAAAAAATCTATTTTTGTATAAATATGAGGGTAATAATCTTTCTTCTACCTTTGATAAAGGTTAACAAGACATTGCTGGTAATTTCATGGTAGATTAGAACATGAAAGTTTAGAACTTTGTAAAATAAAACAGTTAATAAATTAAACTGTGTATTTAATATCCTTGATCGTAAGAGTTAATGCGCAAGTTAATTTCCTTGTTAAATTATGAATCATACAACAAAAAAAAACTTAAACACAGGAAATAATAAAGTGTTCATTTTAGCAGAAATCTTGGTTTCTCTGAAACATGGGTATACAATAGACAGGAAGCCCACTTTTAAAGCCAACTTATATATTTCTGGAACCCACTTCAATACTACGAAGTACTATATATTTACATTCATAATCCCTTGTTTTGTTTTTTGCTTACTAAAAAGATTTTATATATATAATATAAATGTCTTGCACTTTGGTTGATTGATTGATTGTTATTTATGTCCAGCGGCAAATATTTCATTCATATTCAGAATAGACCTTGTACTTTGGAGATCACAGTACATGTATTCATGTATTCCTGAACTTTGCAATTAAGGCTCATGGATTAAAGGGATTTACTTATTTTTTCCCTGTTGAAGAATGAGAATACACTATTCCTGTACATGAACATACAATCTATAAAAAAAAAAAAACATACAGAGCCTATATAAATGAAATTATTGTTATATTCTATGGTCAAATGCCATATAAGCAGTTACATTTGTTCTATCTTTTTTATTCCCCATTATTCAATATTATGTTAAATGGACCTAAAGTCACTTTTTTATCATCCAAATGAAAACCCCTCAATACAGGCTTTACTTTGTAATGCCTAAAATCTTAATGTAAAAAAGCATTCTACAAAACTCATTCTACATTTTTCTTCTGATCCTGATAATTAGTATGGTTAAGATGAGATCTGAGATAATTGGTCCTATATCATTTGGTTTGACATAAGATAATTGATCAGACACCTCTTATCCATATGAGGGACAAACAATTAGATAGCAGGCAGATTGCTATGGAACTAATTATATTGATTGATTCCCAACCAACCATGAGATTACAAACACAAGGCAAAGTTAAGGAGGTTAACTTTGATAAATCACACTGTCCCATTGTCATCTTTTCTTAAAGATTTTATCCACAACTTTATCACAAACTATTTAGACAATTTTTACACATCATATCAAAGTAGAGACTTAGAAAATGTCTGTAGTGGTGGAATGGTGTTGATAATCATTGGAAATGAGTAAAAATTCAATCATATTGAAATTAACCTGGAAATTTGGAAAATAAATTCACAGAATTTGGTGTGGATTCAGGGGCAGATCTAGTCCCCTTCCCCTACTTGCAAATGGAACATTTTTAGATATTTTCGTGATTTCCCCTCTTCTCCACCTTTTTCAGATGTCTGGGTCAGCCTCTCTGGATGAACCAACAATTCTACACACAATGAGATTTTGGGCACCACTATTTATGAAGTCCATGATAATATGTCTGCCTGCAGAACCTCAGCATTAGCAAGATTTGTCTTATTTATCTTGGTTAACTTCATGTGATGTTTATCAGGTTTCTTAGTACTACATTATTAATTTATTAAACTTGTAGTTTACCATTGGTACTGTGGATACACATACTCTTTTTATCCAACAAACCACATTCTTTATCTGAGTAACTTAAGATGCATGTATATGTACTACCCGGTACTTTTATCAAGGCTAGACTTCAGGTAGCTTGTAAAGGACCACTTATCACTGATAAATTTGTTTGCTTTTTAGCATTATACATAATTTTGGTATGTTTAAAATAAACTAGCTGAACAAAATCAGCCCAGAAAGAAAACAGAACAATTATGTTTTACTTGAATGATTTTAAATAGACATATTCTGTGTAAAAATATACAACTGTGCATTATGATTTACTGGCTTGCATGATCAAAGACATAAAATTTGATTTTTTTAATTCGGCAAATTTCATTGTGAGATAAAAATATGTGTAATGACACACATAATTACCGACTAAAAAGCACTTCAAAAGTAATGGTACTTCAGTGACCGATTTCAGAATGTGTTATATAATCTCCAATGATGGGGCAATCTATATAAAGCTCATATTTGAGGAAATATTTGTTCTATAGAAATTTTATTCTTTCTTTTATTATCAACTTTTTCCTTGTTGATTGGTCCATATTATAGTTACCTGCATATTAATTATTAAAAGTAATAATTAATGTGGTTTTCAATTCAATAAACAACCAAAATGTGATAATCAGATTTTGAATAGTTCACTAGTAAATATCAGACAAAATGTAGAAGATGTACTGGGAAATTCAACAATTTTATCATTCTATAGTATGTTTGACTCAGTTGGGTCTCTCACTTTTCGATTTAGAATTATCCTTTTAAGGAATGCTTTTAACTCTTCTAAAATGCAATGCAGAAAGAGTTCTGGAAACTATTGTATATTTCAGATTTTTTGTAATACATATTCATAATTTTTCTCCTTTCACTTGAAAAATAAGAAATTTTTGTTGGTTTTCATAATAACTATATTTATTTAGCAGGATTTGAGAATTTTGGAAAAAGCTAATATTTTGATATAGTTAATATGTTGGCATATATTTATTTGTAATGACAGCAATAATGATCTTGGTGCTACCAGAAATGCAAAAATTTGGCATAAGAACTTTAATTATTCACAAACATCAGCTCTTTTTACATGAGCACAGGACAAAGCATGACACCTTTGATAATTTCAACAGCAAATCCTATTGCAAGTAAGATAGTAAAATCTCTTTCTAAATTCCCTTTTTCTGATTTTCTTAGATATACATGTGTAATAACCAAAACATCATTAAGTGAATCAGTTCAGTGAAATTTGCTTTAATTTATTTATATAGAAACCCCTTTCCTGATCCTATTCCATCCATCAGACTGAATTCCACAACACTTATTTAACATTTAAAGTTGATAAAAGCAAATCTTGACATCCTGCATTTTTTTACCAAACTTTATAACAAATCAGGATCTTTCATAAAAGGGGGATAATAATCAATTTCTAAATAATGAGGTAAGACTGGATTATCTCCCATATGTGCATGATAAAATGTGATTGTTTTCAAAGAAAACTTTGTAATATCTGAGCTTAAAATTACCCAGATAAAAGACATATTTACAAAAGCTGTTTATTAATGATAAAACAACAATTTTATTTGATGACTATGTTAACTGCATGACTTTTTTACCAGTTATGTTAAGTATGTTCAAACCAAGAAACTAACTGAGGTGCTTTGCAAGCACAGCAACCAATACAAGAATGGTGAACAAATAAATACAACATTCAAGTGGGAATCAAGTGTTGTTTTGGAACACAGTAATGGGCTAGAATCATATGGATACAGTGATATCATTAATAAATCTGCCATTTGATATCTAACATCTCATTTCAATCGATTTTTATAGTGTGTTTAATTGCTGTTTTGTCACACCACTGTCCCAGGTTAGGGGGAGGGTTGAGCACTCACCAAAAGGGTTTAACCCCGGCACA
>JARWCS010090305.1:0-15334 GCA_034783895.1 Geukensia demissa | reverse complement strand
AATTTCATGTACATGTATTAAATGTTTACTAAATTGCCTTATTAGAAAAATATATTGGAAAATACTTTGGTGATGCTGAACTTTTGGCAGACTGTATGTATAACATTCAGTTTTGATAGAATGAAATTTACAAGGGATCAACCTTTTTTTCTGGGATGGAATTGGTCTACTTCAGATAAAATATTCTTTTTTAGTCAAAATTTTGCTTAGAATAATTATGGCATTTGTTTGTCCTTCACTAGATGAACAATCTATGTTCATAAGGACCATGTAGTTATATAAAAATGCAACTAACCTCACTATAAAATAGAGAATGCAATGATGTGGCAATATTATTTTGTCAAGACAACAATAAAAATAAGAACCCAAAACAAAGAACTTCTCTGGGGATTTGCTTTAACTAAACGAAGTTAGGAACGCGGCATAAAATAACACCGGACAAGTTCACTTATACTTTGTGTATATTCATCCAGTCAACGAAGGAACACAAAAATACGAATCAAGATATCCCTACAATTATTCGAGTTTAACCGATAAAATACAGAACGGTGCGAAACAATAACTAATTGGACTAAACATGAAACAATGAAACATATTCAAAAATAAATACATGTAATTTTCTGACACGAAACCCGATAGCGTATTTTACACTGTCTTCATTCAAACTTACAAGGGAAATGTGTGGCATTGAGTTTCCGACATCTAACACCTCACATTGTAGATTTATTCATTTTTTCACATTGAATTTGCTGATGGTAGATAGACGCACGGCAATCAGTGAATCCTCTCAAGCCAGTTGCACTTTCTTGGTATTTTATGGATTGTAGGACAAATACAGATTTATCATGATGACAAAGAACTTTAGACAATGGACATCACTATTCAAGTAGATAAGACCCCAGTTACAATTCAAGACAGTGCATAAAGTATCTGTAGCCCGGCAATATGCAATTTAAAGACTGACAGTGAGTCATGCGTTTTATAGATTCAGTAAGACAGCAGTTGGTGTTGCGTGCTGCTCACTTACATTTTCCTGTAATGTTACCGGCTTCTCATAATGATGATACTGTTTATCCTAGAATGTTCCGGACTCTTACACTTTTGCTTTATAAAATTAACTGTCTAGGGATATTATAATGATGTCGACAACTTTATCAAGTTAGGAAAATGTTTATTGTTATAAACGGAAGGGTGTGTCCTAGCTAATTTAAGGAGAAAAGACTCTAATTTTGTTTTTTTCCCGAAAAAAAAATCATGATAGATTTAAAGTCTTCTAGTGAAATACTGTCTCCCATTACGGATACATATTAAAACACATTTTAACTTCAGGGAAACCTTCGTTTACGGCACTTTGATGGAACATGTCGCCATATTGCAAATCTTTCAGATAAAATTCTCCAAATGTTCTTGAAACTACGGCGTACAGAATGTGATTGTATTGTGTATTTTAGCAATATGTTTGCATTTGTTATAAATTCAAGGATGAATTAGTGTTTTGACACCTTAAAACATCCCATTGGATGTCTGTACATTATTTTGTATATTCGAAAAAAAGTTATTTTCATATCGTCCTTTTACCCCTGAATATTAGTGATGAAATTCAAAACAATGGTCGCTGGATAGCAGCTGCATTTTTGGCGAAGACAAAAAAGGTCGTTACCGTCTAAAAAGGATGGAGACCCATTGATAAACAACCTATGACATTTGTAAGAAATTTAATCGGACATTACTCGTAATCTCTTGGCGTTTGTAGTAGCACGAGAAACAGATCTGGAAAGAATATGTTAAACCCATGGTGAATGACACTAAAACATTTGCTCAAAAACCCAGTTTAAAGTGAATTAACAGTAGAGCCTGAACTGCTTACTCTTCGGAGCACCTGAGCTTACCGTCGTTTTGATTGGGTTGGTTTTACTCAAGCTTTAGTTTTCAAGGTATTGTTTTGTGTTCAGATGTCAGAATCAGCAGACTTTTTTACTCACAATTTAAGAAGTTGTATTTGAAGTAACAATGCAGAGGGAACAGGCTTATCAAAAGTTTTCCGTAATTTCAGAGTTTTGGTGCACATCTTATAAAATCAGTTTTGACCATACCTGGATGTCGTTTTTAATATTTAATACTGGTTTAAGATTGTATAATTATTTGTCGATAGCTGTTACATTTGAATATTACACATTTTATTTTGGTGACCTTTTACAACTTGCTAGGGTTTGGATTTGTCTGTTACTGAAGGTCAAAGGGCAACCTGTAAATGTTTGTATTTTTTTAATTGCTGTCTCATATTCATACATTTACCACATCACCTTTTTGCTTACCTGGCCATTTTTTCTTGACTTGAATGACTTAATGTATTGTAAGCATGCAGAAAGGTACTTGATATCACATGAAATGTTTTATATGACGTACTACAACTTTTAAACTTTTTTTAATTTGAATCATCAGTTTTCTTTTGTCGGTTTTATATATTATATATATATAATCTGTTTTAATGATATGTATGTGTTTTGACAATGTCAGTAGTAGGTGGATCGTAAGTTTTGTAAGCCACATTTCAAGACAGATTTGACCAGTGGCACTAGTATATTTTGTATATTTATGGATAGTATAAACTGTTCAAATATGATAAATAAATGTTCAGACTTTAGAAGACATTCTTTGTAGTGAAAATACTGAATTTTGACAGTGAATTTTCAGTTGCATAGCAATGCTAAAACACATTAACTTAAAGTCTTTGTATTACGAGATATAAGAAACAAGAATCAATCAGAACATATTGCCAAATTGGAGTAGAAAACGCCTTCGTTTTTTTTTTTTTGCTTTTATAAAAGAAATACATCCAACAAAGGGCTACAAATTTAGGCGGATGCTGATTGTCAATGTTGAAATAAGAAGTGACCAACATGTGATGGGTTTTTTAAATAATGTTGAATGATTAGAACAGAACATTATACATATTTCTGTGCACACTGTATTATGTCCTGGCAAAACGATGACCATTAAAATAAAATGTTAACTAATTATGAATAACTTTCATTCATTTTAATGGTTGCCATTGTATTTGGATTTATCGTACTATTACTGAACTAGTCCTTGACTTCATCTTGGTCATGTCAGAGATTATGTTGTTCATTCAGAAGTTAATATTCAAACTACATATGACTGTTTAACAGACAATAATTAAGAATGATCGTTACTTAAACTTCTTAATTTAATTTTTCTATTAAAGTTATAAACGAAAGTTTTTGTCCCAACAATAACATAAAACTGTTTATGCATGACATTTCAAAAAATATTTCTCAGAATATTCGTTAAGCTGTAATTGTATGTTTGGATCTTATCATTTTTGTTTCAAGTTCCTTTGCAACACAAAGCCATTCCAATCACATATAAAACCATTATTGTACACCGAAAAAACTTCAGTAGCATTAAGCGATTGAATTTTCAAAGCGAAGTAAGAAACATGTTTACTTTAATTTTTATTTCAACAATAACAAAATGATACATTCATCAATATATCTGTTTTGAAACATTTGTTATGGTGGGTTTAGGGTTACGTTTATTATTTAGATCCACAACTTCCTCATGTGTACTATCTTGGCCAGTACGTGTATTGGGTATGAAGAAAAACTATTGAACACGCGTCGTTATCTTTGACTGTCTATTTAAAGGTTTTTCTAAATTGTGTGAGTTCTTCGTCACAGTTTTGTTGTTTCAATAACTTTTTTGTCGTCATTTTCTTCTGGTGCTTGCTCCTGGGTCTACAATGCAAAGAAACAAGATATAAATCTAATACTAGATCATACAATGTATATAAAATTGTCGACATAGGTTCGTCTCTTTTTATGTTAGTTTATTAGTAAACAAGTGAGTCTTTCATTAAATTAACATTTTGCTATGGATAATTTTGTAAATTTAGAATGCTTATTATATAAATGAAACAGATACTAATCCACATTTGACGCAACTTGTTCATGTATTTTTATTGAACTACACCCTACAACAGTTCTGTAGACATATCTGAAAGTCTGCGCTACATCTGACGGAGCGTCTACATGTATCTATATAATGCTATAACAGTTCTTTTGACTTACCCGGGAATCAACTCCACAACTGGCAGAGCATGTACATGTATCTCAATTGTGCAACAATAGTTCTGTTGACATACCTGAGGATCTGGAATCATATTTAGCATCTGAACATATCTTTCGTTAATCTCGTTAAATGTTTCAAGTTGCTTTATGCCCTCTAAGTACAGTTTTTCAACAGACACCTAAAACAATTGTAATGTAGATTATAAAATAATCATAATCTGAGTTGAAAGTAAAAAAAATAAAATGAAGATAAAAGTATTAAGAAATGTAAGTTCAAGAAGACGAACGGTAAAGGATTGCCAGCTACGAGTGTCGTTTAAACAGTTGCTGAACATCAACATGTTGTAGGTCATCAGCTCTGCTTGTTTAACATCAGACTTACTCTTTTACTGTTATGAATCCAAGTTAAAGACCACACACTCCACAAAGTCGCTTTTAAAACAAATTTAATAGACAAAGACGATGGTCATTAAGACCCATCTTTAAACCAGAAATTTACCAAGAACTTAATTATCGATTCGGTTACTCAGACTCAGACCACCAAACAAAAATCAAGTACATTGCTCCTGATACTTACATTATAAAGGATGATATGAGAAAAAGATGAAATGGTTTATTTCAACTTTAACTTGTATATTATGTGCCTGCCCCAAGCTAGAGTCCTGTAGTCCAGTGGTTGTAGTTTGTCCGTAATTCAGCTTTCTAAAATATATTTGGTCGATTGTCGCATTAAAAGGACAGTTTTCAATTTATATTCTGGGGTCTTTTAGGTATAGTTCCCGGTTCATTGTTGTCTCATTAAAAATTATACCAAATCTCCTATTTATATGCTTGATATTTTCTGCTAAGAAAATGCTTTCATTTTTCTAAGGACCTGACTCTGAAATGGGAAATTAAATACAACAGAAATAGATTTTTCTGGATTTTAATCTCTTTTTTACAATGTAATCCTGAAATTAAAATGAACGTAAAACAAGAGAGACAATTATTCGTATCACATGCTAACAGTTACGGGGATATCGATAATAAAGTTCGCAGATTTTAACTTAATCCGTTTGAGCTCATCAGTTGTTAAAATACTCTACCATAAAGTTATCATTATAAAACTTTATTAGGGTATTTGATGTTCTTTAGTACTGATATTGACTCTCGTGTCAATAATTAACCACATAACTGCCCAACTTCATATTGATACTTTTTTGGCATTTGCATGACCTTGCGTCGATCAAAACGATATATTGTAGAGAAAATCTAATTTTAATAGAACTTGGTTTGTTTATCTATTGCCTTTGGATTCTTAACTATTCTTAACTTAACTATAACTGTTTTAGCGAGTAGTGTTTTTCAAATTTGAGATACCTTGTTGACTCTTGTTAAATTTGTTATGTCTTTGTATTCGGAATCAATATCATAAATTGAAGCCAAAACAATTGATTTTTGAGCTTTATTGTATTGTCTTATCTTAGTTAACATAAATTATGAATATCATTAAAATGAGATCTCAATGTTCTCAATTTTGATAAATATTTCGGCTTTCCAATTTTCAACTATGAGCTTGTGCGATGAAGCTTATTCAATCAATTTAGAATCTTGTAATTTTTAATATGATAATCGTAATTTTCTCGCTGCTGTGAACAATTTCCAAATCACATTTCATTTTTCCGACTAATGCAACATTACCAGCTGTTTTTCTATTTGGTACAATTTTTCCTCTAGCTGACCACATCTGCAGCACTTTTGATTGGATTCTTCAAATACACCTAGCTCTTTCCGTTCAGTCTGGTCAGGTGTTTCAGCTGATATATCGCTTCCACTGGAATTCCTTGAAAGGAAAAACTGCGAGTTAATTGTTATAGGTCATGTCACTGTATTGTTCGTAATTCAAGAGGAAGTCCTTCATACTGTGGTATAAAGTGTAATAACGGTGATTTCAAAAGAAACATAAACACTTATTAAAAAAAGAAGTGGTATGTATCTAATACAGCCATCCAGACAGTCTTAATAAGACTAAACTAAACATATACAGGTTACCTTCAACAATGGACAAGGGACCACACCGTTATGCAGACTGTTAATGAGAGGACATCTAAATGTAACATTAATTGGACAAACAATCCTACAATGTAAAAGAAGTAACGCTAAACACAAAAATCGGCTGTTTTGAATTTATATCTTGTCGTAGATTCTGAAAACGAAAAAACATTTGAATTTAACAAAATGCACAGACCGCGAAAAAACTCGTAGTTTCTAACAGCCTTTTCAAATTCAAAACCCATTATAATTAATAACATACCTGGTTTTTAAAAAGACGAACATCAATTCAATCGCTCCCAGATTTAGTTTAAAATTTTAGTATAAAATACAATAAATGTATAAGAAAACAAGACATTGTTCAAATGCAAACCAAAGGTGAAAACGTAGCAGTGACTTAAATACCAATGGAACGCAAATCCAAATTTGACATAAATATTACAAAACAATTTCTCATTACTGTAAAATATGTATAACCATTCACTTTTTTAATGATTCGGATTATGCATACACAATTTGATTTTCACAATGGGGAATTTTTAATGAAAATTGTACATAAACATTTTGTTTGCCAACCTTTAATTTGATATAGACGACTATTAGACTAGATAAATTTTGTTCAAATTCCAGTTCAGTCGGAACATGGTTTTATTTTTTACATAAAAGTCTGGACACGTTCAATACAATATAGCACACATCGTACAGGGTGGCAAATAATTCGTGCATTATTTCTTTTAACCTTTTTTATTTTCCTAACAAGAAAAGATTAAAAAAAAACACAGGAGCAGAAAGTTTACTTGGTGTTTCCCATCAAACAAATTGAATAAAAGATTTTGAGTTATAAGGATAAACTAAGCCACTTTATCATAAAATGCAGAGCACCGAAGGTTCCGGAAACGGTTCTAATATATGCATAGTCAAATGTTAGCATTATGCATTTTAATTCAACTTAAAATACGCCATGGTTGTACTTTTGTATAAAACTCGTTCACATTTCTAATACTTTTCAATTCATGTCCATGGGATGAGATGCCGCAATGACTTTTATACATGTACTTGGCACGAACCATTTGATTTTCAGAGGAAGGTATTTTATATAAGAAAATTCCTTGGCCTGATTTCGGCCGAAAAAATAATCTGGCAGTTGGAGCCTGAAATATAATAATCTGCCCGTCCATTTGCTCCTTTGAAAAAATAATCTGCATGGCTGACAAAACGTTCATTGTCCAAATTGCATTAAAAAGTTTCTCGTTCCAGCTGCAACCAAACACTGCTAACATATAAGGCGTACATACATTTTGATGAGATCCTAGGTCTCTTAAAAAAAGAAATGTTCTTATTCGATATCGGGGTCATACAAAATTACCAATGTTAAAGAAATATGGAAAATTTAGGTATGCTATATTGTACATTTCAAGGAGTAACCTCTCATCAGTAGCTTTACGTCGATGTCTAAAATAGCTTAACAGCATTTTGTTCTCGAGTAGACTATTTGGGTTAAGTTTGAACCGGACAAAAATGAAACCAGAAAATTGTTTTCATAATAACATCCTACAACACGTTTTATATACATATATCATATCAGAGGAAGCTCAAACCGTGCTATGTTGTTACGATTGAAAAAATCTATAAAACAATAAACAAATTCCCCTACTAGAAACACAAATCTTTTGTCTTTGCACAACAATAGTTTATCGTTAGTAAAAAGTACATACCTCTCCGTAGTTTTCTGTGTGAAGTCATTAGATTTACTATGATCCTGTTCTAAATTATCACATGAACATTCAGCAGTGTTAGTTAAATCAGCAGTCACTTGTTTCTGAACACTTATTAGTAAGGGAAAATTTGTTAAACAACTACTACCTGAGGAATCATCAGCACTATGACGTCGTTCAGCAGCCTCAGATATATGGTTATTTTCTACATATTCTACTGTACATGCATGCAGTTCGGAAACATTTCCACTAACGGTTTGTATATTAGAATCTCCATTAACGTCATGAATTGTTTGTTCATTTTCATCAGATGTTCCTACACGATATTTTGATTTTTTATTTTTGTTTCTACGAAATAATTTACTAAACGTTCTAGCACCAAAAGACTTCCGATGTGTAGGCGGTATAATAGGAACACTATGTCGTTTATCTGTTGGAAATAAAGATTTGGGTGGATAGATCAATAGATGATTTAATGTAGAATCAGCTGATGGGGTACCAGATCGTGTTTCCTGTAATCTTTTGCGATCTTGAACAATCTGCTTAAGTCGTTGCTCTGCATATTTTCGTATAATTTCCTGCAATTGGTCTTCATATATAAATGATTTGTTATAGAATTGAATTATATCTGATTAAACGAAGATTGACACGAAATAAAACAATTATAATTTCTGCCAAAAATATAGGCTTCACTTCATTATTAATGTTCCCGTGTTATCTAAGATGTTTCTCGTTTTTGAAAAAAAAACTTTGCAATGCTCAAACGAGTTTTGCCCGTTTTATGAATTATAGACATACACGTATACCAGATCATTCCATGGTTTCAAGTTATAGACCAATTCATTTATTTGTGTAATGTTAATGATAAAAAATGCAGGTGTTGTTAAAGTCTAACCAATTATAATTCCCTACAATAAGGCCGTTTTTTCATTCAGACGGAGGATTTGAGTTAAACTGACAAAACAAACACTGTATAGGTATTCTATATTTGAATTGTTTTGGATTATGAAGCACTACTCAATATTAGTCCATGTTAGATTGGAAAAGTTTTATTGATTGTTTTAGCTGCTTTTGTTATCCGCATTCACGTCCACTAATATCTACAACCAGATACCTAGTTGCATTATCAATGCAGTTATTATTGACGCTTTCCAAGGAATTCCGAACGAACGCAATGGTTTCTAATCTCTTCTTTCCATGTTCCACAAGAATATGCTAACAAAGATATGAACCAGTTTAAAATATTTTAACATTTATGTTTGTTATCTAATGAAAGCCTACAAATTATAACCAAATTCATTGGAAAAATCAAAATATAAAATTTATTTATTTGCAGTCTGATAAACAAGGCAATACTACATGTATTTACTAATCTTAAACTGGAATGGATTGCAGCTATTAATAAAATAATCCCATATACCTTAGCGTCCGGATGATCTTTCAGTGCCTCCAGGACATCCTCTCTAGACAAAACAAACAGTTCTGAATATCCAACAGATTTAACATCTGCTGTTCTCCTAAATAAAATAAGTAATATGTATTGAACCAAAGTCATAACAAGTGGCAGTAACACCACGTTGGTCCTCATAGACATTGGTGTTTGTCATTAAAATAATGCTGCTAGACAAAGGTTTATTATACAACCTTCCAATAAGGGTTGTATGCGATAAGCTTAGTGGTTTCAGACATAAGCATTGTTGATAGCCATTAATGTAATGCTGAACGTTAGGTTGAAAGTAAGGTCGAACATTCCACAAACTTTGGTTTCTTTTGTCCCGCGGTTACCGAAGGGGTGAGATCCTTAAGCAAATGCGGTCGACAGATGCAAAGTGATGAGAATAGCCCACCTGATCCGTTTGGATAGTATTTGCTTCTTTCTTACCTATTAATTCCACCATCGAGATTTAAGATTCCAATTTCACCAAAAAAATTGCCAGTACTCATTTGTGTCAAGATGCTTCCACTCTCACTAAAATGATAGACAAAAAACTAAATAATTTCCTGTGAACAAGGTGTGTTGGGTGATCTAGCTATGGCTTATTTTCTTGGATATAAATTACATTTAGCACGATGTTTTCTATGTACATAATGTCTATGTTATTAACGGAAACATATCGTACTAATTCCGTCGTTAAATCTACCACTGATCGTTTAATTTGATTTTGATGCTGATGGATATTTTGTAAAAATTTGTAAATGATGCAAATTCTGAACAGATGGCACATGAAATTGTCCGTTATAATCATCTACAGCTTCATACTAAATTTGTGCTATTAGTTAGATCTTTCATGTCACGTGTTTGTCATGTTCTCCCTACGGAAACCACTTCAACATGCTATATAAATACAATCATTAATGCACAAGTACCTAATTATCTCTACTACACCATCTGCTATTATAAACATTTCTCTGGCCACCTCACCACGCCGACATATTAGATCACCTGGTGTAAAAATATACGCCTTCATCTTCAAAACTAAGTCATGCAGAAATTCCGGTTGACATTCGTTGAATATTGTCACCTAAATGAATGTATGAACATTATTACTAATGAGAAACACTACTGACTTTTCTTTTCCAAACAGTTATGGGAGATAATAAAATTATTTCTCTTAATTGTAACAATAACTCAATTATGCCGTAATGCTATTTCCATAGGGGGGTCCCCTACTTTGGCATGAATCTAAAAATAGACATAGTATAATTTCCTGTATAAATTATGTAACACCCATACAGATATGGTGAACTTCAAATTAGCGAAAGAAAATACATAGGTTCGTGCGGCATTTGTATGCGAAAATTGAAGGTCAAAAGGGGGCAACCTTTTTAACAGGGATTTCCCCATATTTCCCATGATTATCATTTTTCCATTTTTTTTTTCAAAAAATATTGGACCCCTGTCTCAGACACTGAAAATTTTCTATTAATCAACAAATCTTATAATGATAAGTTTGGTTTCTAATATTGACCAATCGCACGCCTATCTTTGTTTCTCCTGGCTTAATCTTGGGGTCAGATTTAGCTAATTACCAGAAATCATAATTGGGTTATAGTAACCTAATGCTTGGTTGTAGGAAGAGCTGATTTCAAATTTTATTATCTCCCTTTACAAGCTTAGCCAAGAGAAGATAACTTTCTAAAGCTTCTATTTTTGAATATCTAGCATGCAGCGTTAGAGTGTTTGTACTATTCCCAATAGTTATGTTAATCTGAAGAAAAAATATGTCTATATACAGTGTTTTACTAAGAATAATCAGACCATTCCTCGTTTTAACGAGAAAATGTATTAGTTTTCTGGCAGAGGTACTCCTATTAAATATCTGCCATAAACATAACATCCGTTGTTTTCCCCACAAAGATTCTAAAAGATGTGCTCTATAAAAACTGCTGCAAAATGGCGTTTTACTATGTAAACTCAAGACTACAGTATATATTGCTTGATATTAAATTGTTTTGGTTTATAATTTAGCTAAAACTAAAAATAAATTTATGCAAGGCGGTACCTTTTTCAAAGTCTCTAGATTGACATGTATTGCTAATTCAGTCTTCAATTTATCTGGAAGTAGTCCCAGGGAATTAATATCTGATCCTGTCATCCTTCCCCTGTTTATAAATAAACATGCAAACACAATCAAGTATGTTATACATGTAAATTGTACATGCATTTAATTTTTGATTAAGGCAACCATCTTCGCACAATTTTTTTAAATTTAAAATAAATTATGCACATGGCATTCAAATAATTCAATTTTGCAATTTTTGAAATTTTTGAAAATTTTTGTTGCATTTCTTCATGAATGGATGTAACTCTAACAATTTATTTTGAACCATTTTCGCATTCTATAGCTGACAGCTGTAGGTAGTGAAGTGGTTGTAATACTACTATTATAATATTTACACTAATTTTAGTTTTTATAGTTCATCTAGAGCATAAAAAAAGTAACCCGAATATATGTACTTTGTGATTGATATATGTTTGAAGATTAAAGCATGGCTTTTCTCGACTATGTTTGTATCCATGTCTGAATTTTATTAATCTGTATCGAAAGGATTGCTTTTAAAATCTATAGTGGAAGATCGTATCCTCTAACGCAAAATTTCGTTCAGCAGTGACAGTTAAAATTAAACTTTTGTTTGTTTGCCTCATCTTAGTAATGACATTCCTTTTGAAAGGTGTTATAAGATATAAAATATAGATGTACTTCATATTGACTTTGCAGACGATACTAAATTGGCATTACAAAAATGTTTTTTACATCAAATGATGACGAGTTTGGAGGCGGTTTTTTTATTTACACATGTTTTGGTCCTCTCTGATTTTTATATATACTCGAGTTATTTCCGATAGTGAATACTTATAGTTTGAATACTTTATTTTTCGACAAATGTCAAAGTTTGGATTTGAACCCAATACGGCTTCATGTATTAGATGTTCTGCCATACCTTGTCCAAACGTAATCGTACCATCTCTGAACGCGCCTTTGTACAGGTGGTGGCACATTGTGCATGCGCATGTACAACTTTGCTCCATCCTAGATTTGAAAGAAACAATCAATAATTAAGAGCAGTATACCTATGTAAGAGGTTGGGTCCACGAAGAAAGACAAACTCTAAACAAACATAGATAAAAAATTTTATCACAAATCAAAATATATTTTTATTTTACTTACTTAAAGTTCTGAAGTTTGGTAGTAAGAAACTAGATTGGGATTAGCTATAATGTTATACAAAAGTAGTTCAAAATACATGTTGACCAATGTTAAATGTTAATTTTGATTTGCTATATGTGCATGTCAAGGAATAATCCCTCATTAGTAGCATTAGAACCAACGTAGAAGTCCGAGATCCAAACAAAGTTAAAGAAGTATTCAAACTAATCATCGGGAAGAATCAAAACTAATGGTTGCTTGAAAAGAAACTGATCCCAACAAATCTGTTAATTTACAACATACATTCGTCTTGAAACGAAATCATTTAGGCTAAATAGCATTGATTAATCTAAAGCATGCTAAGATACAATGAAGTCGTCGAGGGAAAACAACCTTAAAACCATACTGTGAACTTGAATATTCGACGAAAATAACATATGAAGAATATGCGTTAATTTCTGCATTTGGATGAGATTTGGACAGCAGTGATTGCATTTACAATTACTGTCTGAAAACCTTACTCGGTAGAATGGCATTTTGGAAATTTCAAACCTTTATCTTAGGAATGTTTAACTAATTGTTTGTCGAGAATTAGAACCCAATGAGTCGTCCAATAAAATATTACGATAAAAGTGCTGTCCTCACAAGATACGTTTCAGGCACATAAAAATGTCTAAGCTGGGAATTTCCCATTGTAATTTTTTGTCTTCTAAAATACTAAATTATAAAAATGTAATGATATCAACCATTTATTTGTATAATTTGTTGCGTTGAGATTAAAAAGAAATTTCAAAATTATATTTTACATAGATTTTCTGTTACTCAAAGTTCATTTACCATTGAATAGAAAATAAAAACGATAATATTTTTGTTAGGACTCACCAAGATGCATCTATTTGCAAACTTTTATTGAGATTAAAAAATGATTACACCTTTTAGTTGAAAAAGGCATTCCATGGAATGCGGTTTACAGACAGTAAGTCATTTTTCTTTTATCCAAAGTCGACATATTTTTTACTTGTAATGGAGCCGTTTTTGAAACCAATTTGCTCTTACATTATAGCTAGAATTCCAAAATCAATAACTTCTTCAAGTAGCAATCCTTCTAACGGCAACAAATTTGACAACAGTTAACTACTAGAAGATGGCTTTAAATGTTATACTTCAAGCTAGTATATTAAACACTAATTCTGTAAATAGGAAAAAAAACTTCAAATAATCCTCAAAACAAACTTGTTGACGTTGATAAAATACATTGTGAAGCTCTTGTAAAAATTATCGCCTAAGAACAAGTTATCTCTAAACGGTACAAGTGCTTACTCTTATTTTGAACTAATGTCTCTTCAAATATCGACATCGGATATGTACGGAAATTGCTTATAGAGCCCTAAAGGTTTTACGAAGTCCAGTGTGGAATACCCATGTAAGAGATCAAAAGTGCATAGTGCAAAGAGACAAGACAAATTTGAAACAAACTAAAGATAAAACGAAAACAAGAAACAAAGGCTTGGAATCCAAGAACTCTTTTACAAACAGGAGGAGTGGGATTATGTGCTCTAAGGGTAAGACAATGATGATAAACAAAATAGTACATGGTCATAATGGAATATTGGTATGAAGACGCGACATAGTATTTTATTTGATGACTACATTGTACAAGTTACTGCCCATTTACATAGATTACTGTCTTTTATGTTTAAAATCTAATTGGAATCTTTTTAATATATCTTACAATTATATGCGCTAGGATACGACTCATTTACATATATTAAATTTGTGATCAATTTTGCATGTCAAATTCACTGAATACAATTTTCTAATAAACTAAATTACTTACCAAGAGTCGTTCAAATTCTAGACGACTGGCGTTTCTATTAGTGATCACGTTCCCAACTTGACCTAGGAAAAAATTAATAAGAAGCGCTGTCGATCATGGAGAAAATTAATGTTTCTGAGATGCATATTGATCCTGATATTCTTGCATCGTTATCCTTTGATATGGTCTCATAATTCGGCGAATCGTTTTTTTCCTTTAGACAAATTTAAAAGTAGGACGAAATTCTCTCTTTTAATAACAGAGATAGTGTGATAGGTGATGCAGGAAAGTTAAGTGCTAAACATATTAATTTGCCATACATATCAAGCAATATCAGGCTTGAAATGGAGTCTTACAAAATGGAAGTTCACCAATGTTGCTGAAGTAAAGTGAATTTTGATATGCTATATGCAATAAATATTTTTTTTCAAAATCTGATGATTGAATCAAATACTAGTAAATGATAGCATTTTCTTCTTTTGTTCTCGGCAATATGATTTTAAGAGACTTTATTTTTTTATAAGCAAAAATAGATGTGAACGCACAAAAATATCACGACGACATTTCAACTTAACATTTGTATTTGATAGAACTTCAACTGTGAAAGTTAGGCTCTAATAAAATCGAATAAATGTACTAAATGTTATCAATATTGAATTAAGTTAATTAATTTCTTAGTATTTTCATATTCAAAACAATTTTTGTTTGTCACGTGAACGTTTTAGTACTAAAAAGACTGTTTGGTTTTCTGATTTAAAAAACTTTTATAAAAACTTATAGTAAATTACGTGTTGGTCATTTTTCATATTTAAGCCTAATTCTAGTAGAACAATTGTTTGAATGTTTTTTATGGATGAATAATTTTTGAAAGATTCTAATGTAGACTAGCATTTCATCGCTCTGTACATTTGTACGGTAATTCGCGACATTCCCTTTGCTTAGTACTGACCAGTTATTCCAAACTCCGAAACAGTGGTGACACGTCCTAGCTTTGGCTAGTAACGATTTACCCCACTGCAGGAAGCCCTATCA
>JARWCS010090195.1:0-15335 GCA_034783895.1 Geukensia demissa | reverse complement strand
TGAGAGGTTACTCCTTGAAATGTACATATAGCATACCTAAATTTTCGATATTTATTTAACATTGGTAATTTTGTATTACACATATCAATAATTTATAACATTTTGACAAGTTTATGCTTTTGAATTACCAATGACCTTGAATTAAATAACATTTAGATATTTTGAACTAACAAATTGAGACATCTGTCAGGCTCATGTAATCGTTTTCTTTAAGATCAATACTGCATTATTTATTCCATCATTTTTTTTTTAAAACAACTTATTTTGTAACAGAGAATTCCAATGATTCATTAGACCTGTGTTTTGGCACCCCAGAGAAATTTCCTTCACCAGCCAAGCGGACCAAGATAATGGAGAGTTCTGAGGAGAAAACCAAGACAGGGGAGAGTTCTGATGAGGATGATGACAGTTCCTATGCAGGCAGTGTCAGGAGTGACAGTGAAATTAGTGATATCTGTGAACTGAATAGTGAGAAATCACAGAATAGGTATATGTTTATCTTCTTTGGGTATTTTTACCAACTGGATAGTGAAAAATCACAGAATAGGTATATATTTATCTTCTTTGTGTATTTTTACCAACTGGATAGTGAAAAATCAAAGAATAGGTATATGTTTATCTACTTTGGAATTTTTTACCATACTTGAAAATAATAAAAAAAGTTGAATTGCAATACATTTGACCAATCAATAAAATGTAGAGGCTGCAAGAAGGTCATAATGTATATAGATACATGGTTAAAACCACCAAGTTACCTGTTATTCTTAAAATTGATAAATGATTAATAAGCAGTAACATCTTTGTGTTTTGCTTGTGCATTTTCAGCCTAAAATGTTTGTCCAATCAAATTATAATCTCAATACACATGCTACCTACCATTAATAGTATTTAAAATTGAACTGCAGTTGTAAATATTACAAACAATACCATAAATATTGTTAAATGAAGTTTTTAAATTTTTTCTTCAGAACATACATCAAACTTTTTACAAACTTTGGAAAGTACCTTGCATAGAAGCAAGAAACATTTAATGTTTGTTTCCTTCATGGCTACCATGTTTTTTGTCAAATGAATTAATTTTTTATATGGAGCATCTATATAAGGTCATCATTTTGTCTTGATCAGTTCAAAAGCATGGCCGACATAACGATTATTCTTGTTTCTTATTGGCTGAAAAATAAAATATTTTCTGCTCTAAAACTGCTTGGCAAAAAGAAACAATATTTGACAGGAAGAATCAATGCAAGGTCCTTTCTAAAGTTACTCATTTCATCCTAATCGGACAAAAAACATGGCCAACATGGATGATTCATTTTTCTGATTGGCTGATAAATAAATCTTTTCCTCTGAAACCGCTTGGACTAACAGAACAATAGTCCAAAGAAAAGCACCAATGAAAGGACTTTAATGTAGTTTCCTAATTTTGTGCTGTTTTGACAAAAATATGGCTGTCATAAAGGGTTCTTGATTCTGATTGGCTTTTCACTATTTCAAAAATTGTGAAATTTTGTCACCTGCAACTTTAAGCATCTTTTGCATACAGAAATATGTATTATTTACAGTTTTCATTTGTAGATGTCTGTATTAATGTGATTAAATTGTACAATATACTTCAGAATAATTGAACAGCATGCTAGAATTGAATTTTTACAAAAATTATCAGTTTTTACATGAACATGATATGAAAGATGACTTGTTTGGTAATATGAATAAAACATCCCATTGGCAATAAAAATGATATATCCATTTTAAATTCATTTTTCACATCCACGATACAAGAGACTCAGTTTGGTGAAAAATACTTTAAGAAATGTATACATATATAACAAGAATTATTTTTTTAATTTGTAGGCCAGATTCGTTGTCTTTACCAGGACAAAGTTTGTTGGATGTATTGGACGACATTGAATATCAGATGACCCAAGGCAGCCAGCCAGAAACATTGAATTGCCGAGTATGTATAACAGATGATGAGGAACAAAAGTCTGCAGTCATAGTTCCATCAAAGTCACTAGAAGGAGGTGAATATGATATTGTTGAGGAGAATGGTAATGTTAACGACAGGGGAGATAATATTGCAGAAAGTGCTGGTTTTGATCATGTGACCAAACAAAATGGTGATGATGAGGAGGAAGAATACCAGATAAAAGAAGGGTATATTCTTTGCTTTCATGTTCATTTTAATAAAAAATGGAATAAAAAACGAAGTTTTGACTGATATAAGTACCAAACAAATTAATAAATTAAGCCATGTCAAGCTAATATGTATATTCATCTCCATTGAGACCATCTCTCATCCATATTTAGAGAAATTAATTTGTCTTTAATTTTTTTTAAATCTTTCTTTGTCTGAAAACATCAAGAGTGTGGCAAGTTGAAAATATCTGTAACTTTTTTCTAAGTATTTGATATATTTTTTTAAGATGTGAAACTTCATCAACACCAGGACAGAGTCTGATAGCTGCTGTTAATGAAATGGAAACAGCTGAGAAGGGAGATAATCTTAATCAAAGAAGGAAGGAAAATAGATCTGATTCCTATGAGGACAAGTTTATGATGTTTCTTAAAAATGGAGAAAATAAAGTTAACCTGAAAAGTGAATGTGAGACTAATTCTGAAGCTGAAAAGGAAATAGATAGAATGATAATAAATTCCCAAAATTCAGAAGAAACTAGCAATAACAAGTCTAATTTACAAATTATTGATTCAGATCAGATGGAAAATCAGAGTATGAAAAATGAAAGTACAAATGAAGACAGCGACCTTGCTTGTGAAAATCAACATGTAACTGTTTTGACTGAAACTAACCTTAGTTACAACCAATTTTCCAAAACAAATGAAAATGGAGCAGTTACAATTGATAGTTCAGGTAGTACAATATGTGTATATGAGAGTCTAACAGATGAGGGAAACATCAGACAAAATGACTATTGTTCTCAAAATTTAGAACTTGACAAGAGTAAGGACAAACATAAGAAAGATAAAAGTGGTAGTTATGATTTGTTTGGTACGGATGATGAACATGATACTGCTATAAGTAGTGATGATGAAATATTGATTGATAATGATGACTTAGAAAACAACACATTGTGTAGCAAAAACAAAACTAACCTCAGTGATATAAACATACAAAATGACATGATTTATATCAATGTTAAAATAGATAGATTGAACAATAGTTCATGTTTAGGTAAAAGTAACAATGCTCTGGACGAAAACTGTGTAGTGGTAGAATGTGAATCAGATGTGGAAGAAGAACGGTCTATTTTA
Organism: Geukensia demissa; assembly: GCA_034783895.1. Classification (NCBI taxonomy): domain Eukaryota; kingdom Metazoa; phylum Mollusca; class Bivalvia; order Mytilida; family Mytilidae; genus Geukensia; species Geukensia demissa. The sequence continues at coordinate 12,065 of JARWCS010090195.1, read as the reverse complement.
TCAGGGAAACTTTCTAGGAGTAATTCTCTTCAAGGTCAAAATAAGGTCATTGAATGTCATGATACACCAGTAACCTGTAAGTCAGAAAATAATGTGACTGATAGTGTAAACAAATTAAAATCTGTCGGACATTGTGAAAATACAGCCATTGTTTTAGACTGTGAAGATTTATCAGATAGTGATGAAACGATACCTCCAAGTCAACATTCAGATGCAAGTATAGAAACAATTTCTCCTTTTGCAACTCCTGTCAAAAGACCTAATGAAGGTCAGAGCCAAAGGTTAAAGATGAAACCTGTGACATCATCCCATACCCAAAAATTGTCACCAATGAAGAATCAAAGTATTTTACCATATCTATCACCAACCAAATTGCAGTCACCTGAGAAAATTGTTTGTCAAATGGGGAAAGATATGTTTATCACAAATAATGAGAATGGTTTTGACACAGGGGAGGAGACAACAGAAAGTGACATGATCGACTTGACAGCCTCCGATGATGATGATGATGATACAGATGACCAAACACAGGACATTTTTGTGATTGATTAATACAATTAGTTTGATTTAGGATATATATTTTTATGTTTACTGTAAATTCTGAAATTAATGTGTGTATGAATTACTGCATATTGTAGTCTGTCATTGGTATTGCAAGAATTTTGCAATTACTATACATGTTATAACATATCTGAATAGCAAAATCAAAATGCAAGTTTTAAATTACATGTATTGCAGTTTATAACCTGTTGCAATAATTTATGAATTTACAGTATTTCAGATAGGAAAGGTAGTTGATATTATCACATTCACAAGAATTGAATTAAAACTGTATTTTCTATGGATAGTTATTACAATGATTACATCTACTGATGATTTCGTAGTGGTTTTTGACCTGAACACTGCATTTGAAATTCATCATTCTAGTCAAATATCAAGTTAAAATAAATTTTGAAATTCATCACAAGCAGTAACTGATTGCAAGTCAGTGTTTTGCATGCATGTCAGATATGAAACTGTAAAGATTTAATGTTTCTGTGATGTTGTTTAAGTCTGATTTTAATCATTGTTAGCGATATTTATTTTAAGCAAAAAAGTAATAATAAAACAATCATAATTTTAGCAATATTTTTATCGCTTTCATTAATTTCACTAGAATTGATGAAGATATTTAAATTTGATTGAATAGAAAATAAATTTTTATTTACAACATGTACATTGGTGTATTGATATAAATACTGTAAAGGTGGAAATTTTCTTTTGTGGGTTATTTTTGTTTATTTCCCGACCGTTTTGAACTTTTACCCCAAAATAACCACCACACAAATAAAATGTTGTTTAGTTTTTACTACAGAAATGTCTAATACCTCGAAATTTACACCCACGCGATATCTTTCAATTCACATTTTGCGAAAATATCCATGTTTACAGTATGTCTTTTCCAACAACAACTAGACATCTAAATCCAAGCTGCTTAGCTGTCACTTAAATTACTACCAATCCTTTCCTTATGAGACAACTACATTGTGTATAGTCAGCATAAAACAGCATAAAACAGCAGTGATTTAAGGATGTTTGCTACTCATGGTCAACCTTTTTTATCAAATTTTTGGAACCCATCTGATTGTATATTCATTTCACAACCATAGAAGTTTTGTTCAGTGACCCACACATTTCTTTTTATAATGTCATTTAATAAATCTTAAAAGGCCATTTGAGAAGTTATCATGAAATCCTTGTTATTTTTTCTTGGGATTTAATAGACAGAACCTGCTAATATAAAACCTATAAAAATCAAGAAAAACATGTTTCCCACCAAATTTCCAAATACTTTTATCTCAAAAACAAGAACTTTTTTCTATTTTGTTCTAATATGAAAATCTTAATTCTATTTTGGTCATTTGGTATTCTTATTATTTGAAATGGAGTATTGAACATCCTTAAGATTGAGGCTCCTTTAGGGGTTTGGGTGGAGACCTTGCAACCTATCCTATGATTTTAAGTGACCTGGGACATTCAAATTATATGATAAAAAAGTTTCAACCTTTGATAACCTTTCTTATTTGACCTAAAATAAACTGAGGTCACTCTTAAACTCAGCTTTGTGACCTGTAGGGGTACCTTGGGGTCACACTTAAACTCAGCTTTGTGACCTGTAGGGGTACCTTGAGGTCACTTAAAATCAGCTATGTGACCTGTAGGGGTACCCTCTTGGAGCCCATGATTACCAGCTATTGATGTAAAGATACCACCTCTGCTTCCTTCTTACATACAAGTCTGTATATAAAGCTTACTTGATTACCTTGACAACAGGAGTACCATAAGGAACTCTTTAGTCAGGGAAGCTTGAGAAATTTGTGAAGAAAATAGTTAAATGAATATTGTATTATGGTGCTTTCAAAAATAGATGGTAAATAAATTACAGTTAAAATATCCTCTCTTCAGATATTTTAATTAATAAGTCTAGAATTAATTACCATTGTTTTCTTTTGTTTTTGTTGTTGTTGACATAAAATTGTGGAATTTGTTTTTATTTTGTGGTTGAATGTTATTTAAAAAGCCAGATTTATATTTTTGATAATGTTTTTACAGTACAACTATGTGAATTAAATTATGTTGTAAAACAATCTACATCATAAAAAATAAATATTAAAACTCTGTGGTGTTCACACATTTACCATATTAATGGTAAGGACAGTTTTATTAAAAACATCATATTTACATGTATGGAATGCACTTTGAATCTTTTGTTGTGATGTTAAAAGTAAGTTTAACTGTAGGTTGCCTCATTTTCATTGTGCTTTCCCTGGTTAGCATAGTAGTTGGGGCCTGAGTGCTCAGTGGTCTAGTTGATTTAAACTTACCTGTACAGATCTCTGTAGCCTATCACCTATACAGCATGAGTCCTGACTTTGTACCCTACAAAAAGGGGGTATTGGACTTACTTTATGCAACTGATAAAGTTTGTCAGTTACCTGCTCAAGGTATGTGGTTTGGCTTCCTCCACAAAGTAAACTGACTGCCGGGATATGAATGAAATAGTGTGGAAAGTGTCGTTAAACCCCAAACAAACCAAGTTTTTATTGAACAGCTCATATATTTTAGGTAGAAAAAATATGAAATTTTGAAGCTGGATGCTATGATTTATTACTGTCAGTATTTCATATACTGCACTTCATTCTCATACAATTAAATTGAATACATGTATTTTAGGTTAAGCAGATTTTTTGTTTATGAAAATTTGTTTATATTTGTGTTTATAATTGTGCATGAAAGTTACTCAATAAAACAACAACTAAATAACTTGAAAAAAATTATCATTTAAACATGTATGTGGTAGTTATCAATTAAATCCAAGTAAATATAAAGTTTCCAATGTGATTTTAAAAATCTAGAATTGTAAAATAAGAGTTTTAATTGTTCTATATTTATAGATTTGCTGCGATAACTAATTAAGAATTGATAATTACGAATAAATATGAAATATTAAAAACCATCACCAAGTGGAGCATGCTACTTCATTCTCCTTTTTGTCCAAAAAAATTCAAATCTAACAGGAGTTTTGGTAAAATTTTTGGTTTTACCGTTGTCAATATATTTTGAGAATCTAATGTAAAGAGAAAAACAAATGAAAATAATAAAAGAAAGGTTTACTTAACTGTTAAAATACAAGAATGTTTTTTAAAAATTTTTTACTTGGACAGTAATTTTTTATGAACAGCATGTTTCATTAAAATCTATAAAATCTAGATGAATTGTAAAAAAAAATTAAAATGTGAACCCTCCGGGTAATAATAAATACATTTAGTGCCAGAAGAAAACACTATATCAAATTTGTCAGAAATGGAGAAAAAAATCCCTTCAAAATTCTACCATGGATGAAATATTTTTAACATTAAGAACATTAAAAAGCTTTTTGAGCAAGTTTTCTGAAAATCCATGAAGATTTGAAGCTATTAAAGTTTTAAAAACCTTAGGGTTAACAAACACACCAGAATAAAAAAGTCCAATTATGTAACAGAATACAGAAAAAGAAAATTATTTCTTCCAAAATTTTGCCCTGAATGATATATTTTCAAGCAAGTTTTATGAAGATATTCAGGTTTGAAAAACTTTTACCTGAGGTAAAAACCACAGATACTTACAACAAGACTGCATCAGAATTGTGACTACTATGTCTCAGTATTCAATGAGAATTTTTTTTATAGGCCTCTGATCACCGACCTGTACATTCATTAGATACATTTTGATTTCAGATGATTTCTTAATTTTCTTCTACCTGAAAAGAACAAACTTAGAAACATGGCCATCATGGAAGATAGCTGATACATTGAAAACGTTCTCCTCTGAAACTGCTTGGCCAGATGAATTAATATTTGATGTGGAGCACATATGGAAAGTCCTTTATAAAGTTTCCTTTGTTTCAAAAAAAACATGGCCTCCATGGATGATTCTTGTTTCTGATTGACTGATACATAAAAAAAATTCCTTGAAATCACTTGGCCAAATTGAAAGATATTTGACAGGAAATTGGTATGGGAGATCCTTTATAAAGTGAAAAAATAATCATGGCCACAATTGGTCATTTAATGTTTATTTTAGGATGGCCCAATGTCAGGTGAGTGATACAGGCTCAGCCATCTGAGCCTTTAGTTGTTAACATTCACACATAATCATTCATTGAGCAATGTGATATCCCTACCTACAACCCGAAAGAATGAAATATATTGGAAAAATATGCATTCTCAGCTGCCATTTACACTGATTTACCTGTCTTTTGAAACACTTCAAATAAGCTTCCTGAAACACATTAATTTCACCTTTGACGTTTTAGTGCAATCTTGTGGTGCAGGGCTAGTTGACCCCAAGTGGTAAATGAGACCTCATTAATATGTTAAATTGAAATTATCTGCCTTACCGCACCTTGGTAACTAGGTACAGGGAGGCTTTCCACTGAAGTTTCTCATTAACTGTGTTAAACAATGACCTTTAAACATAAGGAATTTACATGTTTGTTTGTTTGATTGGGGTTTATCCACATTCAACAATATTTCAAATTCATCTTTGCGAGCTATTTTATTGGTGGAAGTGCTGGCAGAGATTCTCACCAGGGCTAGTAACTGACAAATGTTCTAACATACGTTGGGAGTCTAGTGCAGCCATTTTGTGTGGTACCACTTGCCTCATATGGATGGTGGGCTTACAGAAACAATCCATTTTCATTTGGGAGAGTTGTATTCCATACCAGCTCAAAAGTTTGTGGTGTTGACCCTGAAATATCAGGAGCAATATATACCTGTTTGAATAGTTTTTGTGTCAGATGCCGAGCAGAAAATCATTAAGTGATAAGCACACATAGCCCATAGGTTGTATACACTATATGTTGGGGCAACTAGAATGTTACTATTTATGAATTGGAATTTGAATATAGAAAAGTTGAAGTCATGTTTGCATGGATTTTTGTCTTTTGTCTTCCACAAGTTTCTACAGACTGTTATCCTTGATTTTCAAGCTTTGTTGGATAGATGAGATGTAAAAAATCACTAAGTGAAAGAACATCATCATTTTATTAAAGTTTGGACTAGCTTTCAGTCTTTTCTGCAAGTTCTCTCTTTTTTTTCTGCAAGATGCCCCTAATGTTGAATTAACTCTGGCCAACTATTTTGTTGTTGTAACAAAAGAAAAAATATCTCAAGTTTAAAATGTCCATTAAAATATTCAATTAATGATGTCTGACATTCTAAAGCCTTAATGGATATTGAATCATAATAGCATATTACATAATTAGTACATGTATTCTACACAAAGCTACAATAAATTTTATTTGAGCATCAGTTAAATGGCAAGTAATAACTCCTGACATTAAGATTTGAGATTCAAGATCTCAGATTGATTTTTATGATTAAGAACAGCAATAAAAACACTATTCATTTGGATAAATCTTGTTACACAATTTAGTTTCATTGTACTTTTCTCATTAATTGGAAATTGTGAAACAAAGCATTCAATTTTATTTATATTGATTAGAAGGACTTCCTCCATTCCAATATTTGAATAAAATGGTTTTCTGGAGACCAAATAAGTTGAACTTAAAGTCAAACACTTGACACTGAGTCAAAGAATTTTCCAAATAACTGTGGTTTGAAAATGTTGCTGAATGGACTTAAAAGTTTGACACACCCAGAGACATACAAGTATGGTTTGACACACCCAGAGAGATACAAGTTGGGTTTTAAACACCCAGAGACAATTAAGATGGGTTTGACAAACCCAGCAACATTCAAGTTTGGTTTGACACACCAAGGATATTCAACACACCTAGAGACATTCATTTGGTTTGTCACACCCAGAGACATTCAAGTTGGGTTTGACACACCCAGAGACATTCCAGTTGGGTTGACACATCCAGAGACATTCAAGTTGGGTTTGACACACCCAGAGACATTCAAGTTTGGTATGACACACCAAGGATATTCAAGTTGGGTTTGCCCAAACAGAGACATTCAAGTTGTGTTTTAAACACCCAGAGACATTCAAGGTGGGTTTGACACACCCAGCAACATTCAACTTTGGTTTGACACACCCAGCAACATTTAACTTTGGTTTGACACACCAAGGATATTCAAGTTGGGTTTGACACACCCAGAGACATTCAAGTTGGGTTTTAAACACTCAGAGACATTCAAGTTGGGTTTTAAACACTTAGAGATATTCAATACTCCCACGAAACCTCCAAGTTTGGTTTGAGACACCCAGCGACATTCAATTTGGGTTTGAGACACCCAGAGAAATTTAAGTTGGGTTTGACACACCCAGGAAATTCAAGTTGGCACATCCAGAAACATTCAAGTTGGTTTGACACACCCAGAGACATTCAAGTTTGGTTGTTATTCTTTCAGCATTTTTCAATAGAGTAGGTTGATTGTTGTGTTGTATGAATGCTTTCCCATTTTATAATTTGGGGGGCTTTTACAGCTTTCATTATTGTATGGACTCGGGTTCATTATTGTGGACCTGTAAATTTCGACTGTCATTTGGTGAATGGCTGTCACATGAAAAATCATGTCACATCAGTTTTTATATTTGACACACCCAGAGACATTCAAGTTAGGTTTCAAACACTTAGAGATATTCAAGTTAGCTTTGGCACACCCAGAGGCACTCCAGATTGGTTTGACACACCCAGACTTTCCAGATTGGTTTGACACACCCATGGACATTCCAGATTGATTTGACACACCCAGAGGAACTCCAGATTGGTTTGACACACCCACAGATATTCTAGATTGGTCTGACACACCCAGAGACTTTCCAGATTGATTTGACACACCCATAGACATTCCAGATTGGTTTGACACACCCAGAGGAACTCCAGATTGGTTTGACACACCCATAGACATTCCAGATTGGTTTGACACACCCACAGATATTCCAGATTGGTTTGGCACACCAAGAGACTTTCCAGATTGGTTTGACACACCCATAGACATTCCAGATTGGTTTGACACACCCAGAGAAATTCAAGTTTCAGCAGTTACATGGTCCTACATTAATTAAATCTCATACAACAATCTCACAGATTTAAAACTTTTTATTGAAAAAAAGAATTGTAAACATATAAAATATGGCAATATGTTTAAATATTACATGGTTACCATGCAAATGTAATCACAACCAGAGACATAACAATAACGATACAAACATTAATGATATAGGTACAATAAAGAGTGATTTAAAACATTTAATATATAGGTACAATTATTGGTTTAAACAATTGGTTTTGTAACAAACATGCAAAAATATGAAATGACTTGTAAGATGGAAATGATTTAATGTTTTTATGCCAAGTCTTCATAACTTTTTGTTATTTTACATAAATTTGGTAAAACTTAACTGATTCTTGATTCCCTTTTGATAAATAATTTTATTCCTAAATACATCCAAAACTGACACAGCTACAAAATACAGAAATAATTACCCAAATAAGGATTTTGCATAACAATGCAAAAAAAAATGGGTTTACATTAAAAATTAATGGTTTTGTAAATAATTTATGAGGTGAGTTGTATTTACAGAAAAGTGTATCAATCCTACTCAATATGATTCCTGAGCTCTCTAAAATATCAACTAAATACCTAAAACAATGGAAATGGTAACATTTTACTACATGTGAAATAATTTAACAATAATGTGTTAATACAGTAGGTTTTATAAATATATGAGATGCCTGCACAAATAAACATACACAACCATATCTTTAAGTTGCATTGAATTATGAATCACAGGATTTGGTTGTTATTTCTAATGGCAGTTTCCTCGTTTTATTTCTTGAGATTTCAAACTTTAAACAGGATATCTTTTGTCTTGGCAAAATTTTCAAAAATCAATGCACCTGAATCAATTTGAATTGTATGTCTGTATATTATTTAAGTGCTTGCTTCAAATACTCTAAAAATTATGTAACCATTTAGGATATCAATTTTTGGAAATTTGAACTGCAGCCATGTCTTTGGAAACACCATGGAAAAAGTCACAATTTCCTTTCAAAATAAAATTACATATCTATTCTTACCTTTTTCCTACCATACATGTTTTTTTTTTTTTATTTTTACATTGCACAACAGCAATAAAATAATTTAATAAATAACTTTTCAACAGAAAACCTGTTGCCTAACTTTTCAGGTGAAATATAATCTAAATCTAACTTTCTCTAATAATTGAAAATTTCTATTACTAATATTTTCAGGAAAACCTTGGTTGTCACATTCGTTATCAGTTATTGTGAACAATGTCCATGTACAAAGTTGTCAAATATGAATAGATAAAAATAATGAAATGAATGATGAATCTCTCAAAACATGAGCATTATATCTTTGTATGGCAACATAAATATAATTTGTACATTCTCATTCAAACTGTCTGTACAGACACAGTTACCATCAGGGGAATTTGGTTTTTTCAAGAATATTGACAAAAAATTAACCCTTCAACCTCTACAGATTTCTAGTTTAAATGAATTCACTGTACCAGAAACTTGTAAAATGTCTAAAACAATGTCAAGAAATTTATGTTATCTATATCACAAATGATATGTAGTGCATCTCAATGTATTTGCTGTTGTGAAGGAAACTTTGAGGTCACAAATCATCAGAAAATTTCAAATTAAGTGAGAATTTTTCCCAAATAACTGAATGGAAAAACAAGAAGTAACTTAATGTCCTAGTGGAAGGCCAGACAAATGATTAACTATGTGTAGAATTTGATCCTCATCCAAAGATTTCTTTTGATTTTTTTTTTCGGCTCCAAATAGTGATAAAAGTTACCTGGTATCTGCGGTTATGAAAATCAACTCGTAAACCCCAGTATAGTGAAAATGTTGCGGAATACATCAAATTTCTCATGAATTCTACAATTATGTTATCAGAAATGCATAGAACAAAGGGTTGTATGATCAAAAATGTCATCAGTTCCAAAAAATTCCCAACTGCCCAAATTCTTAGAGCAGTGTATAGATGAAAATTTACAAAATAACTTGATGTTCATTATTCATCAGCATGTTAAAGCTCCAGGTAGGTAGCTTTTGTAGCTTGAAGAGACCTTTCCCATCAGTTTCATTTCTAACCATTTCAATACTCAAGATGAGCCAATATTAAAATGTGAATTGTTATAATAAAGGTTTCACGATAAAATTCTGAATTTAAATCGAAGTAACTGTCAGTTTAACTTAATCTTAAAAACTGAATAAAGGGGAAGCACATACTACATTTTTTTTATAAATGCACCTCACTTCAAAATTAAAAAAACCTTTAATGAATTTCATCATATTTCTATTTTATTTTGTCACCTATCTGATCAGTGCTACAGTGAATGTGTAACAAATATTCTGACTGGATGTCTATAAAAAATCATAAAGGTGCTCTATCTAAGTAGTTGAGGTCATTTATTTTTAATGTTTAATGTGCCTCCAAAGGGAATTCACAAAATTCCCCTACAGCAGGGTAAATGCAAGCCAAGATATAACTATCATGTCATTACTTGGAAATTCTAAAGCTTTGATAAAATTAGTACAGTTGAGATTAAATACAATCTTAACTGTAGTGCACCTGAATATTTGCCTACATTAATTTATTATTTGACGACTGTTAATAATGTCTACAAGAAGTAAACTCAATTTTTGACCATCAAATATTAAATAACAATACAGTTTTCTAAAATAACATAAGGGTATTAACCGGTACCCATTAAGTCATTGCACTTCCCTACTTTATACATCATTCTATACTCTATGTCAGGCTTTCGTGGAGTGTGATTTTTTAGCTTTATAAAATTACTTGTATGTTTCTGCCTTTGAATTTATTTTTAATCAAAAGTAAGAATTATTCCACAGTTAACGGTTTATATTTTATGCTTTGAAATAACGTTTTACATACTATTATCTGCTCCTGAATTTCTCTACGGAGATTCGGCCATTTTCGTTTTGGGCGGGAGCACTTAAGTTTGACCTAGATAAAGTAATTTAACAAATTGCGTACATTTCTTTTGTTCGGATATTCTCTTGCGATTCATATCAGAAGAATTACTTTTAAATTTCAATTTAAGTGCGCCTCAAACAATTTTTGCATATTATTTAATCCTGGTTTAATTACTTAATTATTAGGCAGCTTTGAAAATGTGTACCCCCGGTCTCGCGCTAGCGCGTGCAAAGAGCCACTTCCGGCAAACAAATGGGTGACTTTATAATGTAAAATCCCCGTAGAGAATTTAAAACTCGATGCAGCTTAAAATACATCATGATTGCTAAAAAGTATTATTGCAACTTACTTGCACATTTTTCAGTCTCCAAAATAAACACTATTTTATAAGAATACGGCAGACAGTTTTTCTTTTAAAACGTTTTTACTCGTTTCAACAAACTCTGACATAGAGTATACGTCTCTTTTATCTTAATTTATAGTGTATAAACAACCCTGTTCACTTTTTAAATAAGGGAGTACGATCATTACTGATATTAGATTTATTCAAGGAAAGTTCTTTAGGATTAATTTCTTTTGCAAAATTTTGAAACTCTGAATCAGTTAAAGCAAAAACATCATCCAAATATCTAAAAGTATTTTAAAACTTTATCACTAAATCCTGTTTTGAAGGGTCTTTCTGAATTTTGGTCAAAAACTGTGATTAATAGTTTTTCGGTCGCCATCATGATTTGGTTGACCAGTACGAAAATGACAATGGATATCATCCCACTGACGTGACTACAAATCCGTTTATCTACCGGTTGTGACTAACATTGATAGTGACTATACAGCGGCTTTGACTACTGAGTAACACAACGGGTGCCACTAGTGGAGCAGGAGCCTACCCTTCCGGAGCACCAGAACCCACCCTGGTTTTTGTAGGGTTCGTTACTCCAGCTTTAGTTTTCAGCGTAGTGTCGTGTGTTCCATGTTTGTCTTTCGTTTTATTTTGTTGGCAATGGTCTTGTCTGTCTTCCGACTTAACGATTTCTCTCTGCCTCTTTGGTATCTTCGAATACCTTTTTTATAACAATATAAAAATAAATCTGTAATGAGAGGCTGACTTTGTATCATACAAAAACGAGCATCGCACATGATAAGGTTTGTCAGTTACCCGCTCGGTGGTTCTCTCCAAGTACTCCTTCCTCAACTATCAAAACTGACTGCCACGATATGACTGAAATATTGTTGAAAGTGGCGTTAAACCCCAATCAAACAAACAAACAAAGCAATGAAAGGAGCACAGATTGTGCTCACTGGTATGCCAACTATCTGTCGATAGACCGTGTTGCCAAATCGTACGTAGATATCATCAAGAAGAAATTCGACGGCTGCTATCATGTCAGATAATGTCCAACAAGTATATTTGTTATAAGATTTTTCGCTAAAAATTATATTTATTGCAGCATATGTAAGAACAACCTGATTTTTTTAATTAAGTTTAAACTCTACTGTCATTTGGTGGGTGGCTGTCTCATGGACAATCATGCCACATCTCCTATTTTTATACAATTGTTTAGATATGAAATATAACATTTACAACATAAACAA
>JARWCS010090085.1:0-15338 GCA_034783895.1 Geukensia demissa | reverse complement strand
TTTGATACTAAGTTTTGATGATTTTAATCAAATGTTCTGCTGATGGACTAAATTCACACCTTGTTGCACCTAGTCCTATCCGTGTTATTTTATGGCCAAAACAAACAAAGCATTTTGATTGTTCATACACTGAAAGAAATCATTAGGATTCAAATCACTTATTCCAAATCTGAATAAACAAAAGTGCAAAAAGCGTGCTATTTCCTTCATTATACAATCAATAGTTTACAATGCCATAATTTTAGCTACTATATTTTAGCATTTTGCCGAACTCAAAATATGTTCATTTGATTTCGATACTTTATACGTTTCAAAAATTAAATGGTTTTACAAAAGCATCTCTAATATCATAAAGGAGGATAAGGTTCTGTATGAAAACACGAACTATACTTAGAAATGTTTTATTTTGAAGAGAGCTCAAATACATATTTTTAATATGAGAAATGTATTTTGAACGACAAACAGATAATTTCTTGCTATTTGAATAACGGAAGTCGCATTTTCTAAAAATTTACACAGCAGGTGCTTACCACTCCATATGTCTCACATGGAGATTCCAGCTCTTAATACTTCACCATATTCGAAATAATTCTTTATTGTATGTAGTAAATTTAGCAACACTGATTTTATTTACATCTGCTATGTGTCTGAAAGTAGTACTTTTATGTTTAATTCCTTATTCCTTGTTTGCCTAATAAGATGAGAATAATAAACTTAAACCGGATACAGTTTTTTGGTGAATTAATTACACATCCTCTTCTCTACCGAATCTAAATGGGGTATGTGGGCCCTTTTCAGCACTTCTTCCATATCGGAATAATGCTGCCTTTTTTCCAAATCGGAACAAAGAGCCTCTTTTTAAAGCCTCATCAGAAAATTCTTCACTTCCCGTTTGCCATCCATTTGTTTCATCGTCGTTGCCATAACGTTTTCCGAATCTAAAAAGAGATCCCCGTTTTCCAAAACGCAGCAGTGATCCACGTTTACCAAATCTGAGAAGACTGCCTCTTTTCCCAAATCTAAGCAAGCTTCCTCTTTTCATTAGTTCGTATAAATCTTCGTCTGTAAAGTCATAAGAATCGAGAGCGTCTTGAGATGGATCGAGTCGTTTCTGCATAGAATGTTCATTACTTAAGCTTAAATCTGAAAATTAAAACAATTTATATCTTATAAATCAAGGAAACTTTTGTCACATATAATAGTGTATTTTCACATTTCTTTATGGCTGTATTAGTAATTATATAATCTTTGATTTCTATGTAATGGTATTTGTTTCGTTTTCGTGTGATTAAACCCAAAATAATAAAAAACAACTTCAGAACTACAGATATCACCGGTCATTGTGTAATCATGAGTATAATAATAAAGTGGACGTAATACGCTTCGATCATATCCGATTTAACACTTGTGTATATTTGATAATCCCAGTGGGAAAAATCGCTACTAAGAATTTAGTGTGAAAAGGAAAATTGATTTTATGTGTCAATGCTTTTTGTTAAACTTCGGGTACAATAATTACTGATAGGTGAAATCCTTATTCTTCCAATATGGCTTCCCAAATTCAACTCAAGCTAAATTATTTGATGAATAATCTAAATACCCAATATTAAATCAAAGTTATGGGTGTGTTGATTGAAAAAGCATTCCGTGTAAGGATTAATCGAGAAATGGTAATTAATTGCCATTTAAAAGAGTTTGTTGTAATTGACATTTGATTGCAAATAAGCTTGTACGGGTTACTAAAACAATAGCAATGATTTTTAGATTAAACGATTTGTCACAGGAGTGTAAAACTAAAGGAAAAAGGTTGTGCCCATTTAAGGTTAAATTTATTTTCACGTGCACCAAGCCCAAATTACATCAGTCAAAATGTTAAATATCAACGTTGTTCCGAGTTTTAAAATAGCCAGTAATTGAATACTGTAGCTGAAAGAAAAATATTTTAATGTTTTTCTCAAATCTCCGTCAAAGTACATACAATGTAAAAAACTCAGAAAACAATGAATCATGATTTTCTGTATAGTATAGATGCATACCATCATATCACTTCAGCAGAAGGAAAATATAAATTAGGAAATAAAGTATATAACACAATATCGGAATTTATTTCTAAACTTTAGATAGGGAACAAAAAAAAATTGGAAATAATACATCGCAAATTATTTTTATCCTTCAGAAAAGCAACAAAAATGAATTAGGAAGTAAGACATCGTAAGTTAATTCTAGACTTTAGAAAAGCAAAAAAAAAAAAATAAATAATAAATTAAGACAGTCGAATTAAGTAAGTGGCGGGTTTAAACATGTTTGTGGGCACTAACCCTCCCCCTTTACCTAGTGTGCCATAACGACACTGGGTTCTATGCTTTTATTTATTTTCGACTGGAATGTATGTTAAAAGATACAGTTTACGACTTTCCAACATTGTAACTTGTAAAATTCTTTTCTTTATATTTGGCTTATTATTGTTCATTACGCCATGAACTGGTAAAAGTTTGAATGAGTAAAGATTATTTGAAAGGATTAAATTCTAAATTATTAGGGGTCTTTAAAAAGTAGCATCCATTCCTTATATCAACCGAGCGCCCCTTAAGGACGGAAGTGATCTTTGAAATATGTTAAGTTGATGGCGTGCCCAATCGGAAGTACTGCCGTTTTTGACAAAAGAGATCATTAAACAGTTCATTATGTCATATTCTAATGATACATGAATTTCTTCAATAATCTTTGACTTAACAGTGCTCAACAAGTCCGCCTTAGATTTCCTATTTTTGATCCAAAGAGTGTAAAATCGATAATATGAACGGAGACAATAACAAATAAAACAAGAGATGTCCAAAACTCGAAAAAGAACTAGCAATGAATTGTGTTTTCGAGTTTTATTTACCACATTTCCATAATAGTTTGGGTGTGATATTCCGTTTTTATCAATTTTCTGCAGATGGAACCAATTTGAAAATAATATCTCTATATTTATTTTAGAATTTGGTAAAAGGTTTAACTAATTTATGGTGAAGAAGTCCTTGAGTTAATAATTTTTCGGTTAATGCGAAGATTACGCTCATTAAGATATAAAACAATGCTGCAGACATGGGCAAAACGGAACAGTTGACAAATATATGTACTGTATGTATTAAGTCATATCATGTAAGAGCTAACTTTGAGAATAATTGCTTCCTGATGAAATTGCATGTACAATAGGAAAAAATAACAACAATTTGCCACGCGCGGGAAATGTAGGGCAAATTTTGATATTCGTCCATTCTGAGATTGGGTAGGGGAGCAAATAAAATCTTCCGTTGGCGCTAACTTGAGATGTATTTAGTAAACATGAACCATCTGATTTAAAGGAGACTGTTTTAAGGCTCTAGCCCCAATTCAATAAAAATAGTCTAGCCGTCATTTTTCATGAAACCGGCATCAGAAAATTATCGGTTTGTGATGGAAGCAAATAGAAAAAAAGAAAGATTTAGCTTTGACACAAATCCCAATCGACCAAAAGTCGAATGGTACTTAGACTGAATGGTATGTAAAGACTAAAAACACACAGCATAAATATCCACGATTTTGAAATAAAATTAAATTAAATTTACAGTATTCTGAAACAATATTTAGTTTTAAGGTTAAAGGATATTGGTGCATCATGACCAATGCTTAGGTTTGAAACTATTTCCTAAGGGTACTTTTGCATATTAGTATCCAGCACCAAGAACAAGACTCAACATATCTGTTATATGAATATAAAAAAGGGATGCGTAATCATTGGTAAACAAGATTAATTGATCATTGATAAATACATAAATACCAACCTAAAAGAATTATTTTTAATGTTTTTCTTACATTTTTAATAATGATTTTATCCCACACAGTTTTCTTAAACCATGAGTTAAACAAAAATCAATTTTTTCTGTTAAAAAGTGACTTAGGCATAATTTAACTGTGACGTAAACAAACTTGTATTTTTTTGCTTAGACTCTGCTGTAGTATGAAGGAGAATGACCAATATGACTGACATTACTCTACGCAGTTATAAAATGTTTTATTGAAGTTTAAGCTCTTGATACCTATAGTATTTTTGTGTTTTGAGGTTTCTTTTCATTACTTAGGAGCAGGAGTTGCTTACCCTTCCGGAGCACCTGAACTTACCAAAGTTTTTGTAGGGTTCATGTTACTCCAGACTTAGTTTTCAGTGAAGTGTTGTGTGTGTTCTATGTTTGTCTTTTGTTTCATTTTCTTGGCCATGGTCTTGTTTGTTTTCCGACTTAACGATTTCTGTCTGCCTCTTTGGTATCTTCGAATTTAAATTAATTTTCAAGATTTACAGAAGAACTAATTTCGACGTGATGAAAACTTTGAGCTATATACCCTCAACGTTTTGCTTTGTTTTTTAAGGACAATTTCAAAAATTCAAAAGAAAATAAAGTGTTTGTTGTTAGTTCAACCTAGTTCTTTATTAAACTATATTGGCAGCACTTAATGAACTATTATATCAATATATATTTGCATTAAGTAACTTCGTGCGTGGTGTTATTACCAGTAATTCCATGCTAGGAAAGAACACTATTGAACAGTAAACAAGTTTTTCAAGCAGAGTTTTTATGTACGTGCCAGATATAGCATTGAGTTCTCGAATGACCTTTTCTATAGGAGTTCTGTTAAAACTAAGACTGTAGGAAATATTTACATATATTTAAAAATTAATATCGGCAATTGTTTTCCTACAGAAAATCTAACCACAAAATCTCTATTTTCTCACCATGCGGTCATTTGTATTATGAGTGTTCCGAGTTAAATCGCATTCAAATTCAATTTCTTTTCTGACCAATCGAAATGATTATCCGTCCCGGAGTAATCGAATCAATCCCAGTAGGAGAAAGTCATGATATTTCAATCTTTTCTATCTTACCGACTTTATTTTCTTCTGTTAAAGCAATTTCAATTATTGCGAAAAAGGCTGCAAGTCCGCATAAAACAATAGTTTTTGTATCCATTATCTGAAAAAAATAATACGAATACATGTTAGCATGGCAGGATTCAACACATGGCATAGTGGAAAGTACACATAACATTCTGTCAGGAGTACAGTGAGAATAAAGTCATCTGGACAAATACAATATTTTGATGTTTTCATTACTATTTTAAATGACCTCAATTATGATCATTACGTATTAGATTAAGGGGGTACCCAACACCTAAGGGAAATAACTCTGTAAGATCACCTAAAAGTTTTAATCAAGTATCATTCTATATTAAAATTAATGCATCTCAGTGATAAAAATTTTTGATGATGAAATTACTATATATCTATTGAAATGATTCCAGAGAAATTTGTGGTTCAAATTTCATGAAATTCTCATGTTTTTCTTCTTTCATGAACGTAAATGTCTAAACAAAATATAAAGAAAATTAAACGAGTGAAATTTATTTTTGTGATGGTGTTGGGTACCCCTTAAAAAGAATTACAAAACTTTACTTTTGGAAAAAGAACAATAAATATGTATTATGAGGCTTTCTTGAAATATGAATACATTCCAGTGTGTCATGTTTGATAACAGCGTGAACTAATTTTGTTCGGTCTCTTGAATAAATCAAAGCAGGATATCTTAGGAATAAAAAAATAGCACATGATAGGTTTGATTTCATGAAATATACAACGGCTACGTTTTTAAAAAGCTGATTAAATGAACAACGACATGCATAGGAAGACATCTTCCTATCAATATGTTTATGTCATTAACCTCAATAATGTCATTTTAAAGATTATTTTAAAAGATTGAACTATAAATCATTATAGTCTTTAAAAGGAGCTTCCTTCCTTAACATCAACCGAGCGCCCCTTAAGGACGGAAGTGATCTTTGAAATATGTTTATTTTTAGTTGATGCCGTGCCCAATCGGAACTACTGCGGTTTTTTGACAAAAGAGATCATTAAACAGTATATCATGTCAAATTCACAATGATATATGACTTTGTTCAATAATCTTTGACTCAACAGTGCTCAACAAGTCTGCTTTAGAATTTCCTATTAATGATATCAAAATCTGCAATGCAAAAGGAACTGAACAATATTTATGTGTAAAAAGTTCATTCTGGTATATACTTAATGATTCCTGAATTATTGACCATTGAATAATTTGCATTTGTTGGGCCTTTTAATAAAAAATCATTCTGTGTTATTAAGAACTCTTAAAGATCAAGCAGTTTAAGAAATAAGATTGGGTCCAGTGTGATCATTGTGAAGTTCTATGGCACACAATATAGACAACTTATTAACCAATATCTTATCAAATAGATTAGAGTCCGTGAGAAAAAATCTACCTACCGAGCATCCTTTGGATATTACCATATATGATTTATTACACATTAGGTCTATACTTTAAGATCTTCCCATTTAAAGTTTGGGGATAGAATATATATGCCAGGTACCACCCTCACCCTTTCAGATTTTACTTTTTTCAAAAAAGTATGTTTTGGGAGCTCTGACAGCACCAAGACAGAAGAGTGGCCGATAAATTTGCTATCAAATCAAAGCAAAGCTGCAGACATTAACTTTAGTGTTTAAGATATAGACTTTCTCTTCTTTCAAAGTGGTTTTCACCAAAACGTGGCATATTTTTCCTATCCCAAAAGTTGTCTTAAGAACATCTAAAATCCTTTAGTTTAGACCCTTATTCATAAAAAATCATTTATGGTTTTTCCACGGTAAGTGGACCTAGCTCATGGACTATTACCAATAAGATCCATTTAGGCTCAATGTTGGTATAAAATAACACTAAATGTAGATAAACTTTGTACCATCTTATTGTTTGCGTAATTTTATGAAATTGGTATAAGGTTGTTTGTCACCCCACTGTCCTAAATAGAAAGTGTTGAGCGTTCACAAATCTGTTTAACCCCCACATATGTTATGTAATAGAAAAAGGGGGGGGGGTATGGTGTAAATATTCATGACACAAAATCTCATATATACAAGTAAATTCAAAGCAAAGGAACAGCGCTTTGACTGCTGTTCTTCACCTCAAGTCACAGTAAGACCTTCAACACGGAGAAGACCTCGCACCTAAGAGTAAATTCAAGACGGCTCCTAGTATCGGTTTGAGCGGGCCAAAGCAAGAAACCTGAAGTCAAGTATAAAATAACACTAAATGTAGATAAACTTTCTACCATCTTATTGTCTGCTTAATTTTATGAAATTGGTATAAGGTTGTTTGTTACGCCACTGTCCTAGAGAGAACGTGGTGAGCGTTCACAAATCTATTTAACCACTCGCACACGTGATGTGCCTGACCAAAGCAAGTAACCGGAAGTCAAGTTGATTTCATTGTTTTTATGATTTACTGCTACTCGTTTTACATTGCATATGTCATCATATTTTATTTTCATTGTCGTTTATAGCTTGCCTTACGGCGAAGAGCTTTGTACATTATTGAAGACATTAAGGTAAGCTGTTCTTGTTTGTAATGCATAATATCTGGATGGCTGTGCCCTAAAAAATCATATCACATCTACCATTTCTATATATGCCGAGGGCAGATTGCCAAATACAAGACAAAAGGGAAATGCAAACCAAAGAACTGAAGTTCCGGCATTATAGACTGGAGTAGACTCAGATGCTAAAGAAGAGAGGAAAAGTAAGAAAAAGGAATCTGTAGCTGATCACATGTATTTGCTAAATAAATCTTAAAAAGGTTTATTCATAATGCATTTGGTCCGGAAGTGATCATCTGCTCTCTTCCGTTTAGCATTATTAAAAGGGTCGTCATCACTATCATAATGTTTTCTGGTTGTTTTCTTTTAGCAAAATCTGTACCTAATTTTAACGAACTATCTTGTTAGATTTATATGTTGATAATGAACCAGGATTTAAATCGTGTGTACGTTGAGTATGATCTAACGCTGATGTACAGAATTTCTTAAGCTGCTTTATTTCAAGGACAAAATGATCCAGTAGTGTAGAAATTGTTACTTTTGTAGCGTTCCATTTAAACCATCATGGCCAAAAAGAATATAGAAATAAAGAGTCCAGTGTAGAATACCCATGTGAGAGATCAAAAGTGCATAGTCCAATGAGACAAGACTAAAAGATAAAACGAAAACAAAAGGATTAGTTATCATATTATACAAAATGATATATTATGAAAATATATCTGGGTATGCAAAGGCAACAGTTTCAAAGAAAATCAACAGGAGTACATTTCAGAAAAATAAAATATTGAATAAAGCGATAACCACAAAAATAAATCAAAAGTAAAAGATGAAATACCATAAACAGAATTCAAATTAAAACGTGATAAGACGATAATGCAGTTTTAAAACCATAACAAACAAAGAGAATTTTCTAGAAATTCAACGTGAAAAAATTCTGTAAATGGGTGCGATATCGTAACGTTTTAATTTCAGAAAGTCTGGATTATGACAATAATTAAAAATATATTATGTTTTTCTTAAAATCAAATATGGCTGACAACTGATTGACAACAGTGAAAATAAAATTTACACGGTCCATCTCAGTTGCCGGTAATTGCATAAGCATTGCGGATGATTTTCAGTAAATTAGACAGGTTGTCATTATTGTTTCAATTAACGTTTAGGATTACGATGCCGTCGAACACTAAATAGATGTCCATTAAGAAAGTTTTATACTGATAAAGAGTCAAGTTTTGATTTACATACATAAATTTCATGGTGCTGGTGACGTCGATATTGTCTTTATCTGATAGAGTGGGTTATAAATTACTCATTGTGTAAATGCACCAGGAAATTTAGTCCCCAAATTAATGATTATTGTCAGAAAGGGTGACTGATGAAAACTTTTCATTTCCGAAAACGTAGCTTAATTTGAAATTCAATATTACCATCTGAAACATCATTCATATCTATATGATGTGATGTCACGTCGCTGTCATTTTAATGGACCACTTTTACTGCTGTAAGATTACGCAGCTCATATCCAGGCACTAAGTGAATGCCTCCGACATTTCATAAAAATATTCAATTTTCTGATGGAACATTAGGTTATATAATCTATTGTCAGAATTACCC
Organism: Geukensia demissa; assembly: GCA_034783895.1. Lineage (NCBI taxonomy): Eukaryota > Metazoa > Mollusca > Bivalvia > Mytilida > Mytilidae > Geukensia > Geukensia demissa. The sequence continues at coordinate 6,299 of JARWCS010090085.1, read as the reverse complement.
TGTTGAATAATATACTTTATAACCAGAACTTTTAAGCTTAATGCATTTAAATAATGGAGAAAATGTTTCCATAAATGTAAATGCTTTGATTTTTAAATTTCTTTGGGATCGGGTGGGTTGTGCAGTGATAGTTGTCGCGACTAAAAGTCCAATCCGCCCAGCTTTAAATACAAGATAAATATTTCTACCGACTTCAACGTTCATCAAAATCTAGAAGAGGGGCATGGTAATCTCCAAATTTCTTTAAAAAATATTGTCTGTCTCCACCAACGAGATAATATGTCCTGGAGTGTTTCTCGAGGATTAGGCCTTATGATCCTTTACTGTAACCAATGTATCGTCAAGATCAACAAGTAAGTATATATACAAGAAAGCATAGAACCCTACACTCCTGATCAAAATGAACCATTTAACATGTGTTTGATTAAAACGTTAAGATGCTGAAACCTTAATCGGTATGGGTACTGACAATCAAATACAAACAGCAGCTTTCTGTCGGTCCAAAATAGAACAACCATGCGGAGCTTTCTGTCGGTCCAAAATAGAACAACTGTGCGGGAGAACCGAAATATCTAGTCTTCAAAGACAATATCAACTTGAAACAAAGACATAACGAACCTTTAAGAACAGAAGCATTGACATAAAGAACTACTTTACAGAACTGAAATCAAAACAATCTTCTCCAGAAGTGTAAAGACCCCTTTCTTGTGTGCGATTAATGGTCACGAATATTTACGTGTAAATCTGTTATGAAACAGAAAACACAACTAAAAATTATCCGAAGAGAGAAAGTTTGGCCTCAAGAACGTTCTTACTACCCTTTATCAAATAATATATTTTCTACCGGTGTATGCTTAAAAATCCCAGTGGTGGTTGTAATGCGTCTCTTAATGTAAACATATAAACTTGATTGTCACGTCGAATGAAGTTTTGCAAAATGGCTAAATTTTGATTAGTTTGGCTGTACCAAGATTTAATTATAGCAGACCCCCCAGCACACCATTTCGATTCATGCTTTTTAGAAACTTATTTTTCAAAGTCGGAATACAAGTGGTTGGTTTCTATGTCTGCTTGGAAAACGAGATCTTGGAAAATTTGCATGTTGTATGCCAATTATTGAAAGGTCGAGATTGCCACATGGTACTTTATCTGTGACACAATGTGCAAACATCGATTTAGATATTTCAAATTGCGAATTATGAGGGCACCTTTAGAATTGTACTTGGTCAAATGTGGCACAGTTATCTTGACATTTACCCTTTAGTTTAACGAAAATATCTGCAGGGAGTCCGGCCAGGTAAACGACATTATGCATGTTATGTTTATAAATACTTTAACATGCAAGTGTTCGGTTGCATGTCCTATCACTGTAGTTTTGTCTCGACAATCAGGCTAGCAGTTGTACTGTTCTTTACACCATTTGTTAATATTAAAATAAATTGACATGCGGTAAATGTCAAACAAACTGCACTCAAACCACAGGAAAAACAGAGGAAATTGGCAAATCTATAAAGTCTCCACAAGGCCTTGAACAAGAGTGGAATACCACTCTTTGTGAAAAGCACAAAACGGCCCCTAATAAAAAAGGTGTAAAGGTAAAATAATACTGCCCTTACATGAATATTATCAAAATGTATTTGTAACAAAACGAAAGCAGTAACAAAAGAACTATAAAAATCTAACAGAAATTCACCCAATCCGAAGAAATAGATGATAATGTCATATGTTGCCGTTTTCGAATTATAAGGGGTGTGTGTGAACATTCAAAGAAGTAATAATTCAAAATTCCATTAATAAAGTCACACATATATTTCATTGTAAGTTGTTTTTTACAATTGATCATTTCATTAAGGAGTAGCGGAATTTTTGTAAATATCAACACGATGGATTTGACGTGTTATGTAACTTGTATCATCTAATTGAAATGTAACAGCAATATCAAAAAGGTAATTAGGATAAGTAAATAATTTCAATTCTGCCAAAAAGTATGAGAAATATATACTGATATATATTCTTGAATTCATTCACTATGTATATATTCCTTTCAAAACTTGTCTTTTATATATGTTAGCATGAAATCAAGGAAAAAATAAATTTGGTAAGGAAATAACATAATAATCCTTAAAAATCAAAATTTGACATTTCATTGATGAAAGTTCCAGTCCTTACGAATAAAATTGTGAAATGGCTGAGATAAATATTCAAAGGGAAATATCTATTTTAGGGGGGGCGCCTCGGTGGTGTAATGGTTAGCATGTTCGCCTCGAGTGCGGAAAGTCGTGCGTTCGAACCCCGGCTGGTTGAAACCAAAGACAATAAAATTGATATTTGCTGCTTCTCCGATATAACGCAGCATATAGCTGTAGGAGGAAGACTGGTCAGCCTAGAGTCAGAATAATGTGTCTGGGTAAAGTGGCATGTCTTCCCGCGGACTGTTGCTTTCTTGAGCTAGCAAGTTAAAAATCCGTCTCAGCTGTCCGTCTAGTACAAATCAGAGTTCATTCATCATGACTCCTAATTAAAATGCTTTCGTCCTGAATATGCATGAAATACTTGTCGCTGAACTTTAAGCAACAATCAATCAATCAATCAATCTTTTGTAAGGGTTATTGGTGTAGTAGTAAAAATAAATCAAAGACGAGCTGAACATTTTGTATGTTCCATTCGAATAATCTTTTTTGAGATTCATAAGCCTGATTTAGGATAAAAACCAACATAATGAAGCTTTTGGCGAAAAAGCTCAAACATACCAAAGGGATAAACAGTTGTTAACTCAATATAACAGTCAAGTCAATGGCCGACAAAACATTTGTATACAAAACTCTAGACACAAAAACTAAAGCTGGAATTACATGAACCCAATCAAAACGAATCAGTTCTGGTGCTACGGAAGGGTAAGCAACTCCTGTTCCACTTTCCAGTTTAGTTGTGAAACGTTAATGTCTCTTGTATTAACGAGATTGATCGCCATACTTTTTAAAGACGCCTTGATTCTCTATCCATTTAACACAGTTGTCACAATTTGGATTTAAGTATACAAGAAGTGCTGACTGCTTCGGGCCACCCGAGGTCAAATTCGGATATTTTATAGGTTCTGTATTGTCTTATTCATGTTTGGTGTTGTATTCTTCTAACATTATGATTTGTATTGTAATGCCCCTGACTTAAGAGTACGGTGACATTTTTACGATGACAAGTTTTACCCCTGTGCGTCCGCCGACCGTCAGTCCGTCAATTTTCGCCAAAGATTTCTCAGCTTTGTATATTAAATTGATTTGATATTTGGTGTGTAGAATAATAAGAGTTAGTTGTACCGTGTCTCTCCCTTTCAGGTCCGTCATATATAAAAATAGGAGATGTGGCATGATTGTCCATGAGACAGCCACCCACCAAGTGACAGTAGAATTTTAACATCTACAGGTCCCATTATGGCCTTCAACAATGAACCAGAGTCCATACCATAACGGAAGCTGTAAAAGGCCCCGAAATACAAATTGTGAAACTATACCTACGGACACACTTTCTCCAGTGAGCTATGAATGTTGTTTTGACCTGTCTTCGATTTGATTGCAGAAAGAAAAGTCATTACATGTTAAAAGAGTGACTAAACTCCAATCCGGGTTAACGTAAATCCGAGAAAAGGTCAACTTATTGTTGTATTACCGATGACGGGTTCATAATTAGTTGAGATACACTGATAAATAAAAAATGGATCAACCAATTCATGATGGCGACCAGAGAATTTTAGGAGGGACGATTTCAAATTTGATTATTAGTGAAATGCTTTTATCATTAAGTTCCATCAAAAATATTTAAACATTCAATTGAAACATAAAAAATTATCTATTTAAATTAAACGCTTAGATTATTAAAAAAAAACAGCTTCCACAAACGTAAAAAGTCTTGTCCTTTTAAACCGTAAATACGATTAAATTTATTAAATGCAGTAAACTGAAAATTTTAAAAAGTCTGAAGACGGTCAATAACCGTTTATATAATATAGTTGCAAAGATTCCAGATAGCAGCTTACCTCAACATCATTGCACGAGTATTTAAACCCCCTGAATATTCTAATCCAAAAATCAGACCTCATTTTGATAACGTTGTCAATAAATAATAATGCTACCTTACCCTTTCCATAGTTGTAATGAATTAATACCGATTCTGCGGGTAAGGTATAATTTTTTTAAGATTGACATTTATTGAAGAATTATATAATGTCATCATTTTGGTATTATATCGTGTCATGCTCATGATGCCTGAACACGTTGGTGAAAATGCTGGTTTCAGAGAAGACAAATGAAAGAGGTTTATGATCTTGTGATCTTAGTTTAAACGAATGCAAATCACCTTAGTCAATATAGTGAAACATGACATCACATTCGGAATCCGCACAAGATTGTTTCATTGATTGAATGCTTATCGTCCAGCGGCAAATATTTTATGCATATTCAGGACGAGAGCATATTAATAATAAGTGATGGTGAATGAACCCTGCTATGTACCAGACCGACAAGCTGATTTTATTCAAAATTACCAATGTTAAATAAATATGGAAAATTTAGGTATGCTATGTGTACATTTCAAGGAGTAACCTCTAATCAGTAGCATGATTCAAAACATCAAAATAAGTATTTTCTGCTTCTCTGCTAAGCCCACAGCATTTAGGAGTAAGAGCAAAGACTGGTCGACCCAAAGTCAGAATAATGTGTCTGGGTAAAATGATGACTGTTGCTTTCGTGATCTAGCACGCTCAGCGTGTCGGTCTAGTACAAAGCACGGTGCATTAATACTCACTCATCATTAATATCCTCTCGTCCTGAATATGCATAAAATATTCGCCGATAGACGTTAAGCACCATTCATTGAATCAATCAGTCAAATCATTCAAGCAACAAAAGAGTAGCAAGATTGTTGAATATGTAAAGGCAATGAATTAGTATTTAAATTATTTATATGCTTTTAAAGTCTTTAAAATTTTACAAAATAGTTGAAAACAATTACAAGTGAATAATTTGGACAGGGCTTTATAGACCATCTATGGACAAGCGTGTATTCACAGTCAAGATGTACCTAAGATTTTTAATCAGGCGGATTCGCATCATATATTTTTATTTGATTTGTTTGTCTTTTTCTTGCACGTTGCTTGGGAGTTAAATTGAATATGGACGATGAAAGCAATGATCTGGTATACTGAGAAGCATGTCAGCTTTCAAATGAATATGCTTTGTCAAATATACGACTACCAAACATAAATGTTCATGTTTTGAGGACATTGTTCTAACACAAGGATTTGAACCATCAATTAGAAGCAAGTAAAATGCGGCCATTAGCGTAAAAGAACAAATATAATTTTGTCATGATTTGACAAATGAATGTCAAGGAAGAAAATTTAATACTGAAAATTATTGAAATTTTGCAATTTGTAATTAGCAGCATGTTTACAAATGACAGTTGTTCATTTCCGTGGCTTTGTTCCTTTTAGATCATTAAACAGTGAAACATCAAGATGTTGTTACTTTTACGCATCACCGAATGTCCGCTAATTGGTTGCCTTGGATAAACTTGAAGAAGAAAATCAAAGTTTTACCAGGTTAAACATTGCAAATGTTATCAAGGCGTTATTGTATAACCAAATTTCACGAAAAGATCACATGCTTTTGCTTGAAACCCCATGAAATTGCCACACATAAGAATATTATGCAATAATACGTTAATCGAAAAATACCACACAAAAATGGTTAAATCATCAGCAATGCAAGCATGGATAGCAAAAACCTACCTTAATTCAAAACGCCTCATAAACATTTGGCGACAAAAAATGAAACTCGTAAATCAGAAGACGAACAAGTTCATTGCCAGCAGATAATAAACAGAGGATGAACAACAATACCCAAAACATGACACAAAACTACCAATGTCGAATCAATATGGAGAATTTTGGTATGCTATATGCATAATCCACGTTAAATCACACAAATAAGGTACCACTGAAAAGATTAATGTATCAGCTTTTCAAAACATCTCTTCTTTTTTAAAATTAAATGAAGGTGTGTTCCGCTAGTGACTTACACCGTGTTACTCATGAAGGCAAATTCTATTATAAGGCATTATACGAGTACAGTTTAGTTAATGTCCCTACATTACTAAAGGAGTATGTACGTTAAGGCCCATATTTTGCCCAGCGATTTCATGACACAACAATGATTTGATGTGAAAATACTGTTTAATTTCCGTCTTTTAATCATTCATAACTCCTGTTATTTTCATTATTTTGACAAACAACATGGCACATTTGA
>JARWCS010090084.1:0-24178 GCA_034783895.1 Geukensia demissa | reverse complement strand
AGTACGAAGTTATATATTTTGGCTTCAAATGTTTGTTATAAATGCATATTAGATATACATTACGTCTTTCTATCAAATATAGAATATTCTTTCTTTTAAATCCAATTTTTGTCTGTTTTGCCGATGACTTGATTTTTTTTTGTGTTAGAGACTTACCAGGTTCTCAAAATCTCACTACAAAAACTGAAATGCTACACAATATAAAAATATGAGATGTGGCATGATTGTCCATGAGACAGCCACCGTCCAAATGACAGTGGAATTTTTACGAGTCCTATTACGGCCTTCAACAATGAACCAGAGTCCATACCATTAAGGAAGCTGTAAAAGGCCCCGAAATACAAAATATGTCTGTCCCTTTGGTATCTTCGAATTACTTAAACTATACATAAAACACGACAGTCGACCTAATCTTATGCAAAAATGGTTAACAAATAACAATATATAACTTATTAAACAACGACAACCACTGAACTACAGGTTCCTATTCTACAATGGAAAAGTACTATCAGAAGTAAATCACTTCAAATTTTCGTGCGGAAAATTTTACAAAAACCACAGAACAAATTGTCAAACAAGGACATAAAAATATTTGTCTATGCAAAATATGTCTAAACTTGTACCCACTGGTCTGTTATATTAACTATTTGATTACCTTATTAGATCCATTTTAACATAAATTCATGAAGTTTTATTTATTGACAGTTTTCTGTTTATTTATGGCGGCTAGAAGCGATACTGAAATATTTTTAACGTAACACTCTATAGCATGCACTCGCAGAAAAGATCTCCAAATATTTTTTTTAAATCTATACAAAACTATGAATATAAAAATAGGAGATGTGGCATGATTCTTCATGAGACAGCCACCCACCAATGAATGAATTTATTCCTCTCAGTACTGTTTTGTAAATAAACTCAGTAAAGATTTAGATGTAAACATTGAAGATCATCCTGATGAACTTTGATATAGACATCAAAGTGGGCTTAAGGTAAGTCATACTGTCAGTTTCCGGAACTCCTCTGGTTTTATCCATTTCATAGCATTCATATTTTTTACCAGTGACCCCTTCTTTTCCTTTCATTATTTCATTGAACACATCGGAAAATGCCATTGTGGAGGATTTTTTGAAATTTTTGATTTCTGGATAAAACCTGCCTAGGTCAAAAACTATGAAAAATTAAGAGATATCCTTTTCTAACGGTTCAAACGGCTTAAGTCAAAAACATGCAGACTGACCAATCATTTTTCTGCTTTAATTTTTTCGTAAACAATATGTCTTCAAACCTATCCTGCCCTTAAAAAACTTGCGAACATTCTTAATATCAATATTGAAAACTCCGCGAGTCTGATAAATAGCATTTACTCTGGATTGGTCATTTTTTATTTCATTCCACATCTAAACTTTAGTCTTTATAATTTTAAATTTAAAACTAAATGTAAATCTGATATATATTTTTAAACAATAAAAGTTTTTAAAAAATAAGTCTCTGTGAACATCCCTTAGTTATCGAAACCTGCAAGTATACTAAAATCAGAGGATATATGTATAATGCAACGTTAAGATGATGAATACCATTTCTTCTTCGATATCACTACGTTCATTCTTTATATATCTATATGTATTAGTTAAATGTTGTATTTGTTTGTCGCTTCATGTGTGCGTTGCAATAAAAGTTAATAAAAAATAAGACAAATCATTCTTCACACACGTAAAATTTAAATATCAAATCGCATTAACAATATACATCAGTTTTATATTAACATGTTTAACTTAAAATGATGCAAAATCGCTTATTAAAACTTGATAATGATTCGCTTTCATGATAAAATAAAACAAAACTTTGAGTACTCATAGAATAAATTTCACTGATTAGTTTATCATTAATATATTTTACTATTATCTTAATCGAATAACAAACGTGTATAATATTTTCTTTTTTTTTCGTTTTCGCTGTCACGAAAACAACCATATGTCACTAAAACTTCTACTCGACTCATTACAAAACAGTCTATTTGATTTCTAACTAATTACAGGGGATTTCTTTTGTTGGGGCTTTTTGGTGACATATGTACCGGCTCGTTAACGCCCATTAAGTGTTAATGATTTTACAACGGACTTTTATTTTAAGTTATGCAAGAAATGAAACTACAGTAAAAGCTCCATAAACATAGGTCTACGACAATCCAAACTTCAAGTTAAAATTTTAAATCTAATATAAAAACACAAGATTTTAATTTTGATAGTTGAAATATTTAGTACTGGCGTGTTAAACCATAAAACTTTTACTGTGACTTTAGGCAAAGTCATAATCTTTAATTCATACAAATATCAGCATTCGTAATTTTTAAAGATTTTGTTTTTATTTCCAATAATCAAAAATCATTTAAATATTAACGGTACAATTATAAAAGGATTTGTAAAATGTGTATTCATTTTCAGTAAATCATTATAATCTGGGATGTTTTTTTAATCCAAGTTATAATTTATAAAATTATAGATAAAAATGAATTATACTATATTTTTTTCAAAATATAATAATCTTGACAAAAAAATTATTAGAACTGCAAAATAATAATTGTTAAAACTTATTTCGAAGATTTGCGGCAATTTTTTTCATACAGCTTTAAATGTCACGTGACCTAAAGATGGAAGTGCGCACCTGTCAATCATTCAGAACAGGTAGATGAAAATAAACAACAAAGGTGAAAACGTTGAAAAAAGATAAGAGAAATCAAAAAGCCAAAGGTAAGTTTTTTTCTCTTTATTTAATTTTTTTCTGAAGAGAAACTTTATAAGTTGTGTTTAGCTGATTTCAATAACATCATGGAATTTTATTGTAAATAATTATTATAAGGGATGTTGTTTCTGAGAGCTGCCTCCACACGTGGAATTGAAGCTTGTTTAGTAGAAACATTTAAAATTGACAATTTAAACATTAACTGTCCGAATATAGCTGGAAGATGTCCATCGTTTATTGTACCACATGCTATTTTTTCTTATATTATGAATTATTAATATGCTGTTTGTTATTGTTTATATTGGGTTTTCCAACCATAAAGAAACTATTTTGTATTTCGGGGCCTTTTACAGCTTCCGTTATGGTATGGACTCTATTTCATTGTTGAAGGCCATAATGGGACCTGTAGAAGTTTAAATTCTACCGTCATTTGGTGGGTGGCTATCTCATGGACAATCATGCCACATCTCCTATTTTTATATTTCCGTTTTTGGTAGTGTTGTTGGCTGTTAAATGAAAGGCTATGATTCAAACTCTCCGCTTAGTGCACAACTATCTTCCTAGATGTTATGTTATGTATTGGTCGATCCTTTACTGTCAATATCTGATTGCAGCCGTTTAAAGTGTCAATTACCGCAAAACATAGTTGTTATGAATGGGGATAATTTCGTAACATCTCGTGCAGAGCAGTGTTCTTACTTGAACGGCTTATTGACCGAAAAAATAATTTCGAAAAAATAACGGACATCAGTTGGAGAAATTTATTGCACATGGATGTTATAACCTGAAATTGAGATAAAAATTAACTTTGTTCTGAGTTTATGGAATAAAATGACGTCAAAGCCACACGTGTATGTCTAAGCTTTATCGGTCAAGATGCAATAGCATAATTCATGCGGCTAGAGAACCTGACCGAAGATGCTATACACACTTTTCTTCAAATTAATTCAAGGACGGATTATGTAAAAAACAATATTGTGGACTAAACTGAATAATACAGTCGACCAAGATGCGCTCCACTTCTTCCCAGAATTCATGAAAATTAAGAAAAAACAAACGATAGAAACTGCGTCAAAATTTTTATTTGCAAGGCAATGCTTTCAAGTCCATAACAGGTTTATGTTGGGAAGACTTTTACCGAATTAAAGGTGTCTGTTTTATAACACGTGCTGTAAAAAATACGTATAAAAATTTGTGTTTGCAGCAAAAATTGCGGAAGTGTCCGTTCGAAACATTATTATACTTAATCTAACGCCACCCAAACAAGCAGCCGGAATGGGGACAAATGTGACAATGAGCAGCAAGAATGTGAATATTTTAATGCTCAGAATTGCTTGCAATATGAAAAACATACATTTGTCCTAAAAAGTCAAAATATGGAAAACCACGTGGTTGGAGTGCAGTCTCTCTGACATTTACCCTATCTTCTCAGTTTCATATTTTATCCCTTTGACTCTATAAAAGTGCTAGGTCCCCGTTCTAGTGTCCAAAGGTCATGTTTCTGTAAACATATTCTGAAAAGTTTACTCAAAGTTTTTATTCCGATGGGGATAAAAAAACTAAGATTAGGGTTAGAATAGGATAACAGGTTAATGCGTGTCTTCTGGTCATGGGAGTTTGTGAACTGATTATTGGTAAAACCCTTTTTTACTCCATTAATGCGAAATTGAGATTTTACTAGGAATGTCAACATTAATGGTCCTAAAAGGTGTTAGTTGCAATTTTATGAAAGTGTTAAGTCAAGTTACAAAAACAACTTTCTATGGTTCTAGATTTTCGTGTTTTAGATTGAATACACATGCCAAAACGGTTAAGGCGAAGGTTTTCTTTTAATATTAAAATGTCGAAATTAATTTTCCGAAACGAACACTTCACTACAAAATACCATTATATCAACCAGATAGTCAGGACGGCATCAACAATTATGATCGCGTTATGTCTGAAATAGAAATCTTGCCAAGACAAAAAAACGTTTTTCAGGTTTTTGTTGAAAATTTCAAAATCATACGAGTGGAGTATTTGGTCCAAATTTGTCTATGATAGGTTAACAAACGTCGTTAGTGCACGCTGTTTAGTGTAAACACAACAAAAAACATGGCTTGATATTGTTAATCCAACAAATTGTAAAAACCTAATGAAAATAATATAGTTGGTAATTTCACAACACTTATTGAATAAAATGTTCTAGGACAGTTAAATGACACAATGGGTTGGACTCAACGAATCTATTTACAAAACAGGCGACCGTTACAGAAAAGGTCTTAAGTGTTACGAGTGATCGTAACTTACATACGTAATACATGACTTACGAGTGATCGCAAGTCTTACGACTTTTTGTGAAACGTTCACCTTGGGTACAATCAGGTCCCCTAAAAGAGAAAACATAACCCTGTCTCGCGCAAGCGATACCCTTCGTAAAATCATTGTATTCCCATCCTTATTAACGTCAATGCATGTAGAGGTCCACTTAAAGGTTAAACTACACATAACACTGATTTGACTATCCAGTAACTCTTAATCGCTATTTATCACGTCGTCTATTGTATTAGGATTTAGCCATGAATACGGTAGAGTGTGTCGTTTGCAAACAATCTGGTCTGAAAAGATATTGACTCTAAGGCACTCCCACATTTGTGCTCTTCAAGGGTGATTTTAAGATACTAATAAAGACACACAGTTACCTGTTTACAAGATAGCTTTCAAACCTTTTGTACAATATATCATCCATGCCAAAGACTTCCCGTTTTATAAAAAGACCAATATACCAAACCTATCGACACTTTCGAAATATCACACAAGATTAGCACAGTAATTATGTTATCTATTCAATCGTCAGACATACATAACCATTAAACAAGTTAAACCCCACCACATGTTCCATGTGCTTGTCCCAAGTCAGGAATTGTGGTCATAGGTTGATCTTTGTGTTTATGTTTTGTTAATTGTACATTTTTAATAATATTCAGGTAAGAGCAGTATTATTTTACGCATACAAGATTTTTTATTTGGGGCGATTTAGATCTTTTTACAGAAGTGGCATTCCACGCTTATTGAAGGTCTTGTGGAGACATCTAGAATTGTTAAATTCCCGTTTTTCTCGTGTTTGGAGTGCAGTCTCTCAGACATTTACCGCATATTTTCACATAATCCATTCAAATTTTGTATTAATTTTATTAGCTGGTGTTTAGTGGGGTGTAGTAGTGTGTTCATTTTACAGCAATTGACTAAATATAAAGTAATTAAATACCTCTTCGAAAACAATTCTTTCAAAAAGCTTCCTATGTTGATAGACATGATACAGGTCCTTAACCTTTAAAATTTGAATTTAAACAACATCCGAAAGTATTGGCTCTGTTGAGAAAATACAGGCGTATATTTGCCAATTAATTGATTGAAGTAGGATGCACTTATGTAGATCAACAAGTTATGAACATCGGAAGTGCAAATCCAATTATCCGCGTCCTGGGATATGAAAACAGAAATAAACAAACAGATTGATGATATGGAATCAAGGGGCATAATCAGGAAGAGCAAAATTTAATGGTCAAGTACTGAGGTCAGGTATTGCTCAATGTGCTCATTTTGAGATATAAGCATTGAAATAATTGGCGGGAAAGGGGATTCTCTCGATTTTCAAGTAAGGAAAACGTTTTACAGTTAGGTGCTTTTTGTCAGATTCTCGAACTCTTCTGGATTTATCCATTTCAAATACTAATATTGTTTGCCGTGTGACTCCTTTTCATAATTTCATCAAACATGTCATAAAATACCACTTAGAATCTTCACGAAGTGCTTGTTATTTCATCATGGGTTTTAACAGATAACATACGGTGATGTCATTTGGGACAACATCCCAAACTACCTAAAAGATAAGCTAGAAAATGTCCAATTAGAGGCGGCTAGAGTTGTAACTGGAGCAAATAAATTATGTTCGATTGCTAAACTATACAACGATACCGGGTGGGACTCTTTAAGCGAAAGACGCAGGAAACATAAAATTATAAAATTTCATGAAATGGTTCACTCCCAGACTCCGGAATATATCAGCGAACTCGTTCCTCAACAACTAAACCAACTGCATAACTATAATACCAGAAGAAATAATAACATACAAACCATAAATTGTAGGACTTCATATTACAAAAACTCCTTTTTGCCCTCATCTGTAAACGAGTGGAACTCTCTTCCAGACGATATTAAAAGCTCGAGTAAATATGTTCTGAAACAATATCTTAAGAACAATAGAACGGTACCGAAATATTACAACTATGGAAATAGACGAAGACAAGTTCTCCATGCCAGACTCCGGTTGAATTGCAGTAGCTTAAACGAACACCTTTTTAATAAAAATTTAGTTGCTTCAAATCGTTGTACTTGTGGACAAGTAGAAACCGTGAAACATTACTTTTTTGACTGCAATATATATCAAAATATTAGAACCCGTACCATAAATACACTGCCAAGAGTTAATACAAATATTTTATTACATGGGAATACCCAACTAAGTACCGAGGAAAATGAGCATATATTCGAAATTGTACAAACGTTTATTGCTGACTCGGGGAGATTCGGTTTTTGATTACAGACTAATATAAGAAGCTTTTATTTGTACTGAATTGACCATCTTTTCACGCACAACACTTTATTTTATTTATTTTTTTTATTATGATTATTATTTTTTTTTTTTTTGATAAAGGTTTTAGCTGAATCTTATATTAAAAAATACTCGTAAAACTACGTAATATTATTTTTGTATGTTTGTAGCTTTTACAAGCGTAAAGTATGTCATGATGGACTATACCTAGTAACTTGAGACGACACTTTTTCTTCTTCCTGGCAAACTGTGGCACAAAAATATGTATATGTATATTTGATACACTGTCTGTTTACATTTTGCATGTTTCAATATCAGGGAGACGGATTAGTATTAGACCTAGTCTAGTTTCCGAATCCCTCCGTTTGTATTGTGTTTATTCAATTATGTCTGTTTATTCAAATAAATAATGTTTAAACTAACAGATAAACCTACTAAAACAGAACCTATGGAAAATCAAATAAACCCTTTTCCCGCCAATTATTTCAATTGTTATATCTCAAAAACGAGCACATTGAGCCATAAATTCGTTTGCTTCTTGTTCAGATATGAAAGGTATTAAAAGCAATCATATGCTTTTGGAAATTTCATATTTTTGTCAGCATTGGGAACACAAATGACATTTAAGTTTTAGCAGTTGACTTAAGTATTTAAAAGACTGATTTTTACCACTCCATTACGCAGTTACATGACGCTTTAGTAAAATAGAAATGGAAATGACAGCGACGTGAATATACACATTACAGACTGAGCGGCCGAGAAAGAGAGAAGGATGTTTGGCCGGGCGTGAGTGGTTTTTCCTCAGGTGGTCGTGGAGACGGACTGGCCATGGTCGCACTCCAATCCTGGGTGAACGATTGGGACAGGCGATGAGGCTTTTCTGTTTTCGGCCCTAGCATATGGGGTTCATGATTGCTGGTGGCTCTGCAATTTGCTCTCCTCTGTGTCGCCCCGACTTCTGATAGTCTGCAACTAACATCTGTCCATGCTTGGTTTACATACAAACCCGGAGGCAAAACCGGGATATAATGAATACCGGACTGAGAAGACATGAAGGAGTATTAACTCAGGAGAGAGAGTTGTGCGTCTGCAATCCTTGCCATTAACACGAGGACTGATCAGAATTAAGCGGGAACTTCATAACTGGGTTTAGGATGTATGTGAATACTGCCACTTTGACACTCGGCTATCTGAGGATCAATCTAGAGGTCATCGAGAAACTATCAGAATACTAAATACAGGTACGCAAGTACCTATCAATTTCACTACACTCCTCTCCCTTTTGAAAAGAGCGGTTTCCATTCCGACAGAAAAGCAAACGGATTATGAAACAACTAAGAAAGTTATTTTTTAGCTTTCTGGTACCTCCAAAATTGAAATCAAAACAACAATAGTGAATTCAGAACGCAGCATTGAATACAATTCTTCTAGTCTCCGCGTTTACAACTACAACCACTGAACGTATAACACAAAGACTAAGAACAATGGAACATCCAGAATATCACAAAGCCGACAGCATGCAATTTTGGACTCATAAGTTCAACCTCAAATCATATCAAGAAAGTGAAAAACAGCTTTGACTGTAGCTATTCTTAAAATTCGGAACTTTCTGAACCAAGACTATTGAACCTATTGAAAATTGTTTTAAACATATTTACAATCAGTTGTAGGAGAACTGCTAGACGACTCTTCCGTAAATTAAGTACAGGATAATAATTACGTGTTCGCAGGTACCGACCAATTTCACTACAACGTTATCGTCACTCTGGGAACCGCTTTATCGACTCATTTGTCTTTACATGTATGTTACATGTATATGCCCCAGGAATATTGGCAGCTACAAATTGACGAATCTGCGCTGGAGAACACGGCATTCGTCACTCACAGGTCAGTACGAGTCAAACAGACTTTATTTTTAACATTTTCATGAGCGAATTTTTAAGATAAATGAACCTTATTACCGCCATGGGTAACTTTTATGAATCATTGGTCTTTAGACAAAACTTTGATCATAACCTCGCAAACCTTTCGGCTGTGTTCGGTTAACACATGGAGGCCATCATAAGACGGAAACCATCCGTTTGTACGTTATGATGTCCTGTGTATGTACATGGAACAAGTTATATTTAAAAAATTTTAAGAGGAAATGGCCGTAAACCCTGCTTCCAATTCATAATAAGACGTCTGAAAAATTAAAGAAGGCGGATGTTTTGGGAATTGTGCAATCATTACCAGAGGTTCATATTCAATACTCAATTACCAAATTTGAATAAACATGGAGAACTTCAGTATGTTATATGTACATTTCAAGTAGTAACCTTCCATCTGTAGCATTAAAACCAAAACATTGGAAGTCTGAGATCTAAACATTATATGTACATTTCAAGTAGTAACCTCCCATCTGTAGCATTAGAACCAAAACATTGGAAGTCTGAGATCTAAACATTATATGTACATTTCAAGTAGTAACCTCCCATCAGTAGCATTAGAACCAAAATGGAATTCCTAAGATCCAAACAAAGCAAAGGAAGCATTCAAATAAAAAAAAAATGGAATTGGGAAAACAAACCCGACGGCAGGGAATATTCTATAGTAACTTTTTCTTAAAACCAAATTGTGCTAAAAAATCAATTATTCGAATGGACATCGGATTGTCGAAACCCTGGACAAATTGAAACAAAGGCTAATATTTCCACCTGCATTATTGAATAGAGCAATAGAAAGAACCGGTAGACGCATGGTCATTTTAGCTAAGGAATACAACTCTCGGGTATATTCCAATCCCCGTCGGGAGATTGCGTCGGTTTTCTGTGGGAAATTTCCAACGAAAAGGCACAACGAGAGCGCCGACTGAACATCGATTTGGTCTCCTTTTCATGTCAGGGTTTCAACGGAACGACTGTACTCAAATTTAAGCAATCCGCTTCATCAAATAGTACATGTCACGAGCAGAGTAATGCAATGCTAAATTACCTACAACCAATAGAAATCAAGAATAAGTTTGTACTACAAAACCAACAATTTTACATTTAAAGGCTGCCAGAGACATAATTGCCATATATTGTTTAGAATATTACATTTCTCACATTCTACAAACAACGACCATCAAAGCTCAACAAATAAAATATGTTCAAGTTAGCGACGAAGTTCCTTTACAAACAGAGTAACAACGTAACGCATGACGAAAAAAAAACTTCATATCTCATTACAAGAGAGTCGAAACAATTTTCTGATGTTCTTAGGTATTATTTAATTCCATATGTACCATCGGAGAGGAAACGTTCATAAGTAAAACCGATGTCCCCCTCTCAAATGATGATGCAATAACATCACCCCATCCAGAATTTGATTGCACCTTCAACAACAGTCATCAGAAATTCTGTTGTAAGCAAATGTACGGTAACATAATAATTTGTCAATTCTGCATAGCATGTCAACAGATTTAAACTAATCGATACGCTAAAGGAAAACCGCTCCAACTTATACCAGCACAAAGCGTATTTAAACGCATACAGATGGATATTTTATGTGATTTGCCGAAGACAGGGGAGGTATAAACTGAATTCGGTTAATACATGTAGTAGTTTGTCCGTTCTTAGAGTGCTGTTTGGCGTTCCAAACAAGAAGTTTGTCGGTAAGTACTAACTGACAACGAACAGAACTTCATGTCGATATTGGTCAGGAAAATTTGCGTTGATATCTTAATTACAGAGTCAAGTATATTATCTAACTACCCTTTGGGCACCATGTATTTTATGGCGTGGAGTGTTGGAGTGGATTAGTGGATTGTAGTATTGGAGTGAGATATTTGGAGTTGAAAATTGGAGTAAAAGGTTGTAAAATAAACTTTCAAGTTAACATATTTATTTCTATGATTTATCACATCAAGAATTTCCACAGTACACAATTCTTAATCACACTGATGTATCTCATATCTTATATACCATATGATGACATGTTTATATCTTTTAAGTGGTTGATGACAAAAGCAACTTTTGTGATGTTTTTTATTATAGTATTTCGTATTTGCAAGCCAGACATATAATATGTACTGTTTACTTAAGTTCAAGTGACCCTTCCTTCTTTCATTCCACAAGTAATAATTTAAGGTTTACTTTTGGTATTATTTTCAATCAACAAATTATTAATCTCTAATACTATTTTATTTTACAAATGATAATGAAATTGGTAGGTTAACGTGGTGTCCTGTGGGGAAATCTTGATGTAATAAATCTTGTCTTTAAATTATAGAAATAAGTATGTAAACTTGAATATTTATTTTTCATACTTTTACTCCAATTTTCAACTCCAAATATTTCACTCCAATACTCCACTCCAATACTCCACTCCATAAAATACATGGTGCCCACCCACAGTGCAATGCCACAACTGAACGGAAATATATCTTTAACCTTTTTGGATACTATCAGTATATCCTGTAATTTCCTCACCGACAAAATCAATCTTAATAATCGGCCTTTCTCGCTAACTCTAAGCGGAAACAGACGACTATTAGGTAAGCGACAAAACTAGTCACAAAGATGTATATTCCCTAAGTTAACGAATCCCAAAGCTTTGCTTGTTACTATGGTAATGTATGTAAGCCCATAATTCGGAACAATGCAAAAGTTACTACAGTACAGACATCATTCACATACATCCTTCACATTACAAACAATAAGTAAATAAAATATAATTTAAATCTTTGTATTGTAGATTCGGACAGTTATAAAACCTTAAACTTTTGTGGATTCGGACAGTTACAATTGATAATTTTGACAGTACAAAACCTTGAAATCCTTCACACACAATGTTCATGACTTGTATGAATTAGTTGTATTGTTGGATATTCAAAATGTATTTTACCTTTCATTTGCTAAAATCCTCCATGTCGACATTTCACATCTATCACATGGGTATTCTACACTTGACTTCAAATATGAATCTGCGGAATATGCATTTCAAAAATGATAATTGATATCCGTCCGCTTCCTAGAATTTATTACCTCATAAATTATTCAATTTTGGTATCAGTCTAACTAATACTTCCAAATGAGATCAATACAATATCTATTTCAGCAATGCCAGTTTACACAATTTATATATTTTACAATAAAATATTAATGTATATAGGATTTTTGAATAAATGTGGAAAATTTAAGAATGTTATATGCACATTTCAAGGAACATCTGAGCTCACGCCATCTTTTTATTTTATTGGGGTTCGTGTTACTCATGCCTTAGTTCTCTATGTTATCCTTGTATTATTTTATTTAAGTGTTGTGTAGTGAATGTCATTGTCTTGTTTATCGTCTGAAGACAAAATAGTTATGTTATTTACGTATTTCAAAATTTCTAATTCTATTGAAACCATGTCGCGCGTTTTTCGCTGGGATTAACAAACTACGACAAGTATAAACACCTAGCGATTTTCGCGCGATGTCGCACGACATTGAGCGACGTCTCGCGAAGATCGCTTTTGAAGTATAAATGAGCCCTTAGGGTTAGAGAATTTAAATTTATCGATGATTAATAAAATTGGTCATGTTTTAGGGTTAGACAAGAGACAATTAAGAGAGAACACTAAGGTAATACATAAATATTCCATGACAAATGAATTTTCACTGGGTTTGCTACAATGAGTTACACGACGGGTGCCACTAGTGGAGCAGGAGCTGCTCACCCTTTCGAAGCATCCTGGTTTTTGTAGGGTTCGTGTTATTTTTGAATCCCTTTTTTAAACATGACAACGAACAGTTTTTAGAAAATATAAACTTTATTGCCTAATGAGTTATTAAAAAGCAACATTCCAGCCACACCTGCATACGGAGTGTTTATTTCTTAATTGAAACGCTACTCCAGGGCTTGTGCTTCGTATCAGGATTTTATTGATAGAGGGTGGCAGCTGACAAGAAAGCTACTGAGCCAAGGGTTTCTCAAGGAAAGATTAGAGTCAACACTTAGGAAGTTTTTCGGTCGCCATCATGAATTGGTTGACCGGTACGAAATATTCATTTCACAGATGACAATTGATATCTTCCGACTGTCCGTTCCTAAACCGGTTGTGACTAACATCGATTGTGACTATACACCGGCTTTGACTACTGAGTAACATGACGCCTGAACGCACCCTTGTTTTTGTAGGGTTCGTGTAACTCCAGCTTTAGTTTTCAGTGAAGTGTTGTTTGTTCTATGTTTGTCTTTCGTTTCATTTTGTTAGTCATGGTCTTGTCTGTCTTCGGACTTAATGATTTCTGTCTGCTCCTCTGGTATCTTCGAATTCCGAACACTGTTTTCGTATTTTTATGATATGATATGATTTTTACCTTTTAATTTAGTGGTTAAACCACGATCTTGTCCTCTTTGCTTTTGTCTTAGAATTTATAGACAACTAAAGTAAAATTCTGGAAAATCAATAACTGCAATGACATTATCTGACAAACCCCTTGTTAGACTGAAAATCTCTGACAAATTCCTTACTGGAAAGACAATTTCTTTACAAATCCCTGATTTGAACGAACAATTTCTGACATTCCCTTACTGGATAGACAATCTCTAAAAAATTCCTTACTGGACCGACAATCTCTGACAAATCCCTAATTTGATACACAATCTCTGACAAATCCCTTACTGGTGAGACAATATCTGACAAATGCCTCACTGGGTACACAATCTCTGACAAATCCCTTACTGGTGAGACAATCGCTGACAAATGCCTCACAGGGTAGACAATCTCTGACAAATCCCTTACTGGTGAGACAATATCTGACAAACGCCTCACTGGGTAGACTATCTCTGACAAATCCCTTACTGGTGAGACAATATCTGACAAATGCCTCACTGGGTAGACAATCTCTGATAAATCCCTTACTGGTGAGACAATATCTGACAAATGCCTCACTGGGTAGACAATCCCTGACAAATCCCTTACTGGTGAGACAATATCTGACAAATGCCTCCCTGGGTAGACAATCTCTGACAAATCCCTTACTGGTGAGACAATATCTGACAAATGCCTCACTGGGTAGACAATCTCTGACAAATCCCTTACTGGTGAGACAATCTCTGACAAATCCCCTACTGGATGGACAATTTCTGACAAATCCCTGACTGGATAGACAATCTCTAACAAATCTCTTACTGAATAGACAATATCTGACAAGTACCTTTATTTACTGGATTGACAATCTCTGACAAGTCCCTCACTGAATAGACGGACAATCTCTGACAATGCCATACTGACAAATCCCCAACAAGAAAAACAATCTCTGATTTATCCTTTAATGGATATTTATCATTGAGACATCTCTTACTGGAAAGACAATCTCTGACAAATCCCTTACTGGATAGGAAATCTCTGACCAACCAGTCTCTCACTGAATAGACAGACAATCTCTGACAATGCCATACTGCATAGGCAATCTCTGAAAAATCCTTTATTGGGTAGGAAATCTCTAACAAATCCCTTTTTGAAAAGGCAATCTCTGACAAATTCCTCAGTAAATATATTAACAATATCTGGCAAATACGTTACTGTGTTTACATTCTTTGACAAATTCCTTATTGGATTGGCAATCTTTAAAATAAACCTGTTAGGATTGACAATTTCTGACAAATTCCTTATTGGATTGGCAATCTTTAAAATAAACCTGTTAGGATTGACACTTTCTGACAAATTACTTATTGGATTGAACATCTTTCAAATAGACCTGTTAGGATTGACAATTTCTGACAAATTCCTTATTGAATTGGCAATCTTTAAAATAAACCTGTTAGGATTGATAATTTCTGACAAATTCCTTATTGGATTGACAATCTTTAAAATAAACCTGTTAGGATTGACACTTTCTGACAAATTCCTTATTGGATTGACCATCTTTCAAATAGACCTGTTGGGATTGACAATTTCTGACAAATTCCTTACTGGATTGCCAAACTGTCACTCTGGCTCTATTACGATATTAACAACAACTTTACATAATTTACTAACAAAAAAGTAAGGCCCATCTCGAACATTTTATAGTCCCAAACATGCTTTCGTTACCTATCTGTACCCCTATTAAACCTTAACCAAGCCTCTATCAACTGTCCTAACTAGTGTATAAGTGCTACTTTGCAGGTAATTTAGCTCACAGGAAATAGAAGCGTCAATTTTAAAATGTTAGATAAAAGAGAAGAATGCATTTACATTGTTATGAACATAAGAGAAATATATTTATTAAAGTTACGGTAACATGATTGGTGTTTCCACGTGTTGGTGTTTACTGTATACACGTTGGTTTGTGTTTATGTTTTATGTGATTTGTTAGTTTATAGCCGCAATGTGGTTAAAAGGTGTATCATTACATGTATTTCGTACATTTCGTGCGTTATTATGCTTATTTAAGAACTAGTATGAGTGTATGAAATTATTCGAAGTTTGCCTGACAGCTGTGTAGCATCATTTCGTTTTTTATTATGCCCGAAAAGCTTTCAGAATCTGACCATGAAAGTTTGATGGTTCTAGACCGCTTTCGCAGCCTGCAGATAATTTAGCTCATAATTCTGCTGATTTGGTGGATACTTTTCAGCTTTTTAAAATCTACCTTTATGGACATATTTCTTCTCTTCAGAAAGAATTGGTTGTGGGCAATGCAAATTTCACCATGAAGCTTAAGCAAGATGTCATTGTTAAATTCAAACGGGAAGGGAATCAGATCCATTTCCATTTAAACTCTGATCTTATTGCCAATCTTGTTTAACTTCAGAAGCGCATCCTGACGAGGATTCAACAAGTTCATAATTTGTGTCTGGGATTATTTTCAAGCTTAGGAAAGGGAATAAGCTTATATCAATAGCAGATAAGTCACCAGCTAGCTGAAAACTGTGCGCGAGTACGAGAGTGATGACCTGGCTTCGGATTCCGAGGACGAGAAACGTCTTCGCTCAGCTGAGAAAGGGAGAAAAAGCGTCCGCACTCTAACAAAGTTTTCCCGCTACTATTTCTACTACTCCTGCTACAGCCGTTACGTCGCAACATTTTCCATTTCGAAAAACTTCAAACATTAGCCTTTTCGAACCAACAGAAAGGAGAAACCCTCACATTACGACATCTGCTACAACCGCAACAGTAGTGTCCTTTACTCAGTGCAAAACCAGCTTCATCAGGGTCAGCAAATTAATAAAGTCAATGATAAGTATTCTAATTTTCATCATCTTTTTGATAGCTTTTCATTGAACCGTCAAATTGGAGATATTTATTTCCCATGCTAAATATTTTGATAACATTGCCATAGCTAAAGGGGTACAAAGTAGTTTACGAAAGCATATATAATTGTGGGAACATATAGGTGCAAACCAATTCGTCATTGACAACTTCAAAATTTGCTATGTTTTCCGATTTTACAAACGCTCACGTCCATGTCTTTAAAAAATTAATAATTCGGAGCTTTTGGATTCGGAATTCGTAGATGAAGCTGATTTAATTGATACAGGTTGTGTTATAAAAACGCCTTTTCAACCCTTTGTTGTAAATCCACTAAGTGTTGCCCGTCCAGAGCTTGGGTAAAAACGCTTAATATTGGATTTAAGTGAATTCAACGTTTTTATTACAAGAGATAACGTAAAATTTGAAGACTTGAGGTTTGCTTAAATTATTTTTCTAAAGATTGTTATCAATTTAAGTTTGACTTAAAGTTTGATTATTTTCATATTGACTTCTGCTCTCGACAACAAACTAATTTGGGATTTTCTTGAGTTTTGGCCTTACATCTGCGCCACATCTTTTTACTAAATGTTTAAGGCCTATGGCGGGTAAATAGTGTTGATATTATACTGTATTTAGATGAAGAATTTGGCATGGGTAAGAATAAAATGGAAGCATACGCCTATTCATTGTTAGTAAAATCATCATTCTTAGTAAACATGGATAAATCTATTTTTGAACCATTAAAATCACTGGAATTGTTAGGTTCATTATGGGATTCTTCTAGATTTGTAATAAGTGTTGCTGACAGGAGGATAGATAATACTATCGTCTTTGATTTTCACTGCTCGCACTGTGGCTCGGGTCACCTCAGGTAATGGGTACTATAGCATGGTTAATGACCCGTTACTTTATATGGCTATTGAATATAGAGTCAAGGGGGATTAAATTTTGCAGTTAGAGTACACAATAAATTAGTGTTTTGGCTTAATAATATTGAGCAATTAAATGTAAAAATATTTCGCAGTTTATTCTATCCCCAATGTTTTAGTGTATTCAGACTCCAGCATCGTAGCTGCTGGGGGATTTTCAGTCGATTTAGACAAGCTGGTCTTTCATCAAATGTGGTCTCCGTTAGAAAGGTTAATACTTGGAGAGAACTTAAGGCTATTTTATACGCTTAAATGTCTTTTAAAAAATATTTTGACACACAAATGTGTTAAATTGCAGACTGACAATCAAAACTGTGTTTCTATTGTTCATTAAGGTAGTACAAAATTACACTCGCAGGTATTAGCTATTCCGATTTTTTAATTTAAGTTATCATTTACATATTTCTTTGGAAATAGTTTGGTTTCCACTATAAAAAAATTCCAAAGCCGATTACATTTTTAAATTGGTCGATGTTGAAAATAGATTAACATGTAACCATATTCTTTTAATTTATGGACTATACTTCGAGTCCTAAACATTGGACAGATTTGCGAAAGTTGGGTCTTTAATTCTCTTGTATTTTTATTTTTCTGAAGTTCGATACACATGTACATCAATTTTCTTTGTCTTTTCAAAAGACTGCTACACCGAAGGCGCACTTATTCCAAAGATGTGTTAAGTTTCATTTAATATTCAATAATTTATATTCGTTTATGCTGCGCGAATTAGAATTAGAATATAAATATATTTATTAAAATTTCGGTTACGTGATTTTTTTTTACTATAAACACGTGTTTTTGTTTACTTTAAACACGTTGCTTTGTGTTTATGTTTTATATAATTAGTTCATAGCCGAAGTGAGGCAATTAGGGGTATTGTTACATGTATTTCGTGCGTTATCGTTATTATTTAGGAACTTGTATTAGTATTTGAAAATATTCGAAGTTTCCTGTAGCAGCATTTCGTTTTTCATGTGTACGCGCCCGCCCCCACCCGTATATATTTTATGAATAGATAAATGATATATATTTCAGTTAACATATTGTTTTCCAGGTTGATAAACTAACTTGTTACTGCTTTACTCTACACCTTCGTTTAACATTTGTGAAATATTGTATTATATTGATTGATTCTCGATACCTTTGTTTTATTGGTTTATGAGAATAAAGTATCTGTATCTCTCTCTTCTTTGTAGATATGTTTGAATAGTGTTAATTGTCATGTCGAGATTGGTAACGCATGTCTGATTTGTTGATGATTAGGACTTGGACTGAATATTGAACATTGTAAATTTATTTTTTGTATGAAAGGCTTCTACACCGTAGGCACACTTATTCTAATTATGTGATATTCGGTTGAGCTGGGCTAATTAGAATATAAAAAAACAATAAATCACGGATAATACAATGACAATAAAATTGGTTTCCGTAAAATCTACAAAATGAATGAAATGCAAATCTAAAAATATAAAATGAATACGGTATTTCTATAAGAAGTTACGTGTACGTTAAATAGGCCTGTTGGCTTCCAACTGTCCGCTTGTAGATAAATCTTAATTTGCGTAATATTTCACAAGAGTATACATGCAATACATCATTTTAAGCCGGACGTGTAAAAACATATTGCTAAGGGGAATTAGTTGGACGAAGATGTGACAAGGGATTAAAAGGAATTATTGACAGGCAATAGAAAAATGTTACTTCGTCTAATACTCTAAAAATAAAACAAATCAATATATAATTATTTCTGTCAGTTTATCGACATGTTATATAGCAATTCCTTTGAAATTAAACTTATCCCCTTATTGATGTGAATCCCATATATTATCATCAACCAAATCATATCTACAAATGTAAATCTTATATTACGGACAAATCTAATAATACCGAAGGTTGTTTTGATCATATCTCCAGCAGTTACCAGCCCGGAACCACAAATACGTCACAAACATTTATTTTTATAAAGCTAGTCAGCGACAGTAGCGATCGTCCTTTTCTGGATTTGAATTTTTCTGAATTACTGAAAGAAGAGGTACGAAAAATATAGATTATAACATGCCATTTTTCATTTCTCATGATATATCCCTAGGGACTTTTGTCATCCCTAAAGCCGTTAGCCAAACGAAAAAAAATCAAAACTGAGAAAAGTATGCGCTCTTATAAGAATTATCATCAAACAGGTGAATTCTCTCTACTAACCTTTTAAATATATTCCTTCTTTATTAACTTAAATTTGTTGTTTTGTTTTTACTGTTTGTTTTGATGTTTTACGTGTTGTCAACCATTGTAGTGCTTTAATGTTTGTGTTGTGACTAATATGTATATCTGTGCACCATTGTATCAACAAAGGTTTCAGAAATACAGCTTATAAAGGGATGATAACACCAGAGTGCTGATAATTATTTGATATGAAAAATGACACGATTTAATGTGTTTATCATGCTTCAACAGAAGATGTTATTTTTACGCTTAAGTTAGTACGTATGGTAAAACATAGAGTGTAAAGTCTACACTGATATATATTTTTACCCGATTCGTTTTGTTTTTTTTACTTCTGCTGATTCACCACTAGCTTAACTTGTAAAATACTATGCCGCCCTCCAATATTTCAGCACTTTATTTAACATTTTTTTCTACTTGTATGCAATTTAAGCTAGAATTCAGATAGATAGAACTAGGTGGGGTAACGCAAAATTTTTAGTTTCATTACAAGAAAGGCATTGATGCGTATTTACCTCGTTAACTGAATTATAGCTGAAAAACCTGAAAGTGCCGAAGTTAAACGAAGATGGGTGTGATAACGTCACGAAGAGACGTGTGATAAGTATAAGTATTCAAGATTTTGACCGCTAGATATCGTAAAATATCGTCCCGTGAGCAGAATATGAATCTTTGCGACGAGTGAGCGTAGCGAACGAGCCCAAAGATTTATATTCTGACTTGCGGGGAAGATATTTTACGATATCTAGCTGTGATCTCAGCCTTAAAAATTCCGATAACTAATTTATCGTCGTTCAGTTGTTAAAAATGTTTAAATTATCAAGTTTTTATTCAAATTCTCATAACTGTGCGGGAAATAATGTGCAAGTCTTAATATTTATCCGTGTATACTCCTTTGGGTCACTAATAAGCAGTAAAATAGGCTATTACGAAAAGGCCTACATGACACCAAGAATTCGTTTTATTATTAAAGTGTCATCGTGTATGCAGCAAAAAGATTTTTTTAGTCAAATACACTGTGTTTTATAAAAATAGAAACGGAAAGCTTGTCATCAAGCAAAAAAAAATTCACGAAATAGTAATTCATGACGTTACAGGTAAATCATCAACGTTATTTGTGTAAGAAACGCCAACTGGATGGAGGAAACGTAGATTTACTTGGTTTCAGCTTCAGTTTGCAATACAATTTCATAAAATATAGGTAGGTTACATTTCTTTATGTTGGTTGTGCTGTTCTAACTTTTTTGCAAATCGTCCCAGGATTTAAAAAAAAGTCCCATCAGAATATATCAGACAAGCTCCAAACAGCGGTCATCGTTCGTACCTCAGCTTAAAACCGCTGCCCCAAGCCATTTTTTTTATTTCCAACCGGATACGCCCTTTATTCCCTGCAGAACTATAGAAAACCGAATAATTTTAAATAAAGATGTATTTTTTTATTGTTGCATTTTCTTTTACTTTTAACGTCACAAAACAGATACTTGCAACGTTACAATATTGCTGACGTTATTCGCATCAACTGGAGATTAAAACCGATTTTTTTTTCTACTGCGTTTTTTTTTTCAATGACGTTTCAATCTAAAATGTTTGTAAACACAGATACAAGTAACTGACATTTACGTAAACTTAATCTGATAATGTTTAATCGGAAATGCTTTTACTTCCCGACTAAACAAAAAATTCGTAGTGATAAATCATTACTAGCCAAAACTAGGACGCTTTACCAATGTTTCGGAGTAAGTATATCAGGAAGTCGGAAAGACGTAATTTTCAAGAGAACTTTTCATGTGTTCCTCGACATTTACAAGAAACAGGTCTTTTGTTACACGAAAGATCATAAAATAGATTTATTGAAAAATGGCCGAATAAAATAGCATGATGTCAAAAATGCTTTAAAATACTGGATGAAACTTTTGGAGAATCGATTGATATATTCGGGTCAAAAGCCAAGTTGATTTGCACGCGCTCGCTACGATACGACTTTTACTGCATGAACTGTTCAACAAGTCGATATAGCAATGGGGAAGGATGACACAAACCGGAAGCAGTTAATAACACTTAATTGATATCAGCCCGCTTATGCAGTTCCCTTTATACAACGTTGATTTTAATTTTTTCACTTTAGATCGCGTACTTATATCAAACACAAAACTTTTCCCTTAATTTATATTGATGTATATAAGGTGTATATATATCTCTTTTGTCCGTGTATGCAGCAGGTTTTAGGTCTCAATGAATCATAAGACGAACTACTAGAAATATTTGGACACCAACTGAACAAGAATTGACATCACTAAATGGTCATTTTAATCTCTTGAACATGTATCTGAGTGTTCTACTCTTTATCCTTTACAACCATAACACAGGTACTTAAATCAAGATTAAAATATCTATAATCTTTCAGGTTTTAATCAATTAGTACATTCAATATGAAAAAAAACTTTATTATAAAGAAGAAGGCAATAGGTTACCGTTACAGGTGAACATTAATTCGACCCAGTACTTCTTTTACCTCCACCTTAGTCAATGATCTGGTTCCATGTTTTCTACTATGCCATAGAAAGCAAATTAGATATGAACTGAACAACAAACAATTGATGAATGTGAAAAACAATCTGACATTCAGTATTGACTTTCTGAAATTCAATTTACAATAAAAATATCATCAGTCTTTAACATGTTTAACCAAAAACAATTCAGTCTTTTCGTATCTCTGGATTTGTAAGAGTTGTCTCCCGTATGGGACGGTATTTTGATATAATTATAAAGGTGAAATTTATTTTTTTTTTATTTCAGCAGCAAATTAAATGCAAATGTCCATGTTTTTGTTTATATTACCAATGCATATCAGACTTTTTTTATTGAGGTAAATATTATGGATTTTGCGAAAAATAGCAATATTTAAGATTTTCTCACGTTACAGCTACATTGAGATACTTTCCCACACGGGAGATAACTCTTTGAAAAAAATACAAATTACGGATGCATCCCGGGTTATGAAAATCGGGAATGTTCATACAATCGAGGCTATCATAATGTGTGTAACAGAGGTGAATGCATGGCATTTGAATTTGTAAATGCATTGTTTGATTGAATGGTGCTTAACGTCCAGCGGCGAAAATTTCATGCATCTTTAGGAAGCTGTAAATGTGAAATAAAACCGGTTTCTATTTTTTCTCTCTCAAAGTGTTGGGGCAAGCTGTTGCACGTGGTCTGGATTCGCATTTGTGTATGACCAAATAATTATTAGCGTGTTGCCCTTCTCCTACAGACAATACCTTACGATAAGAAACACTGTGCTTTAAGAGACCACGAATTCTTCCTATTAGGACAAAATGTATTCATTTTGTGTTTAATTTGACCAAAATTGATTGAAAAATTGTCGTTATATTGGAAATTCAAAAGGTACCGGCGATTATGCTCGGATTTAAAAAAAAACAAATTTTAATAAAAAGTAAAAAAGAATCGACAGACCTTTTAAAATTAATATATATTTATTTACGAAAGGCGCTGCAAAAATGGCTATATGCATGTAAAAAGATGTTCGATGGCTGCCTCATAGACAATAATGAGTTCGTAAAAACACGAACAGAAAATGCAAAATGTTTTATTTCCAATTAATTTATAAAAATATAAGGAAACAGAATAAATGTTTGAAGACACAACCCTGTCTTATTTACATTTTAAACAAATTTATCATAAATACATCTGCGTACAATTATAAATAAACTCTTCTCTCCTTTAACCTACAGCACGTACGTTAGAAGCCAAAACTTTGGAAGTCCTATTTATTTTTTAATCCATTTACCTGACAATGTTTTTATTTGACGCTTTAAAACACTTGTTTTATTTATTTAGAATTATTGTAGACATAGAGAACATGGGACACGGATGCCACCGTACCAGCAAACAGGAAGTACACATATGTTGCACCTGACAAGGAAAGACGCGGTACAACTCCTGGTATCTGATAATGCCTGAAACCAGATATCAAATCAATCGAACATACAGAAGCACCGCGAAATCTTTGACGAAAATTTTAAAGTACGGAGATTCAATCAATATCTCGACATACAGACAGATGATATATGATGGACATGATAAGTAGAGACATGGTACAACTATTAACAATGGTTCAGACCAAATATCAAATCAATCGAACACACACACAAGCTGAGAAATGTTTGACGAAAATTGACGGACATGACTGACGCGGTTAAAAAGCAATGCCCCGTCGCCTAAAGGCGGGGGCATAAAAAAGATGTAGAGAACTGAGAAATCTTTTTAGACCAGCTTGTGTTTGGGTAATTTTTTGTCTCGGTTATAGTAAGATAATGCAAATTGTACAAAGATTTTTTACTGTTTCCACATGAGTCTACACAAATATATATCATACAGTGTATTTTATGAACTCATTAAAAAAGACGAAACAAACATTTTTGCATTAGATTAGGTCGATTGTCGTGTTTTATGTATAGTTTCACATTTTGTGTTTCGGGGCCTTTT
>JARWCS010089867.1:0-15342 GCA_034783895.1 Geukensia demissa | reverse complement strand
TTGCTCAATCTTTACTTTTCTGTGAAGAGTTTGATGTGTGATTTTTTTCGTTTGTTTTCTCTTTTCATGCCAATGGTCTTTAGTGCGTGTTTTAATTTTTGTTACCCCTCGGAGTCTTCATTTATTTTTTTCTGCTTTCTATTAAAATGATGAAACCTATTACAGTTAATGGAATTTGTCAAAACGAAAATTAAGAATAAAAGAAAACTCTTACTGTCCAGAAATAAGGCTAAGAAAAAAAAACAGAAGTTGAAATAGATGAACAATATGGATCTCCCAAAGATACACCCGCGTAAAGGGTCAGTTTTTGTATGTAGAATCAATTTTGCATAATGCTTGTTTTGTTTGGACATTTTAAATCGTGGAGTTAACCACCTAAAATTGATAGTGTTAAAAACCAAAGTCTAAGTTTTTTGTTAAATACACAGTTCCTTGTGATTTTGTAGCATGTCGATATTAAATGATTCAGATACGATTGATTGATTGGTTGGTTGATGTTTAACAACCAGAAGGCAATTTTAGGTTTAATTCATGACAGGGACTTGATTAGAAGTATAAATTCATAGAAAGTCATGGTGCAATGAAATCCGATTTCAACATGATTCAGAATTGTTAGCTAATATAGCACTATTACTACAAAACAATATCAACGCTTTCATAATGGGACTGATTTATCTAGGTTGCAACAGCTTTAACAATCACTATAATTCATTGCCAGACAGAGAAAACAACAGACCGTTTTATGTATAATCTTTCCGTGGATATGGCTCAAGTCTTAATTAACACATTTATTTTCATGTATTTAATATATCTTGTTATTGCAAGTTAAGAATAGGAATCTGGAAAAACGTAGCTCATTCCTGCAAGATAAATAGTCGAACCCTTAAATATCTTTTATCTATATTCATAAAAGATCGATATCGAAATTTGTATTCACCCCTTAGTTTTTTAACAATTTGGTGGACAACCTTGTTGTACTCTATAGTGTTTATCGTCAGAAGATCATTTGACATTATATCTAAGTATTGTTAATACAAATAATCAATAGCAACATTTATATAATTTGACATACTGAATGATAAAATTTGTTCTTCTGTGTATAGTTGTTTTTATCAAAATTTATAAGAACAAGTTTTATATCGATCAAATAGCTTTACATAGTGTTTCGTTTTGTCCTTGATAAGAAATTAATGCGTATGTAAACGTTTTTACAGTTGTTTCAAAATAAAAAATAACATATCCTTCAAAGACTGTCAATTTCCAGTTTTAAAGAGTTCATTGTGTCGCAAAATAAGAAAATGTTTGCATCAGTGTTAAACAGTTTATATATTTTTTAATCAAACCAACTTAAAGGTTTTTTTTTATCTATTGGCAGCACATAGCGACATAGTTTCTGTTCTGCTTTATGAAAGAATTTTTTTGGTGATATCATAGAAAGAGTTGTCAAAATTCTACAAAAATCAATTTCCCTGCACTAATCAAATAGCAACACAAGAAGTTTCTAAGGGTGCGGGTGGCAGTGTTTATAAAAGAAGGCAACTGAATAGTAAACATTGTATAGGGTTAGGACCTATGATTAACAATGTATTGCCCCGAGGAGAGCGAAATATCTCATTTGACATAGATAGCTTTCAAACCTCCATATCAGAAAACTCGAGAAGTTCCAATATGAAAAGTTTTGTCTTGTGAATGAGGTTTCATGGAGAAACGGTATCGACCAAAATTGTGACGAATGGTAGCGAACCGAAGCTTCGTCTAATGACTGCACTATTGGTTTCAAAATCCTTGGCTTAGCCTACTCTCCGAGGTACCGCAAAACGATGCGGAAAACGAGACGTTCGGTGTTGTACGATAAATATTTGAAAGCTGCAATTGTTTTGCGATACTGTTATTTGAAATAAACAGAATGTAAAAATCACGGTTACCACAACAGCACAACGACTATTATGGTTTGCAGCGGATTTTCAAGAAGCTTTCTTGACAGAGAATAATCACCGATATTAAGAATAAGTATGACGTCAAACAGAAGAAAGTGTTATAAAAGAGGATAACAATTATGTGCCAAAGGACTTTTCGATGTTAAATATCGATCATGGTTTTGTAATAAATGCATCAAAACTAATATTAAGCCGTCAAAATGATCATTAATGATAAAAGTAGACACCTACACCTCAAAGTAACATTGACACAGTGTCCAATAAACTTTGGTGTAAAATTATGCCTAAATAAGGTGACCGCCCGTCAGTTTATTATACCAAACATATACTTTAAAACTGGCAAACGAGAACAGATGGACCGACATAAATTGTTGCAATCTTTGTGAACCCCTACAACCTTTAGAAAATCATATTTATGATAAATAACAATAAAAGTTGAAAAATAGATAAAATAGCCAAAACAGTTTATTTGAATTGTTTCTGCCAGTTGTTTTCATTTCAGATATAGAGGTAATAAGGTCATATTTTTTCAACTTTCCAAACCAACTTCATTACTTTTATTGGTTCTCTGGAATCTAATCAAGAGTAAGATATAGTAGCTTGATGCTTCAACACTAATACAAGTGGCTGGAAGAATACGGACTTGACACCCTCTGCATGACTTTGATATGGCTCTGTACTTACAGTGCCAACGACGCATATCGAAGAGCATATATTTGCAGATTTTTTCTCAGCCCATCGCCTGATTCTAGGATACCTTAAGTTACAGATGCATTTCACCCAATTAACCCGTACGCCGGCAAACAGTGGGTATCTAATATTAGGAGTCAAAATCAAACTAACTAGAGACCCAATAAAAAGTGTTTTGACATTAAAAAAGGCAAATTCAAATATTAAATCTAATACATCAAAATATAAATCTTTGTTAAAATTCAATCGTTCAACTTTTATTGAATTAAACTCCATTTTGGAATTACTCCTACAATGTAAATAAATTCTATTATCTGAGAAAATTTCCGTATGAAAAATGTATTAATTGAAACCTTAGTACTTATTATTTCTAACCGATTAAACAAAGAAAATACTGTTAGTTTTTTATTGATCGGAACCAAATGATCGTCTGATGGAACAAAGACATGTTGGTAAGTTGTTAGAATAATTTGGTCATGAGACGTGGTTTTAGTTGATGTAACTTGATCGACTTGGTGCCCCTTTTTCAAGGTGGTGTCGTTGGTGATTTTGTATATCTTGTTGGTTGTTCTTTGTGTAACAACGGCTCTTGCAAGGGCTCCGAACAAGGCAGACCGTTTAAGCTGTGAAATAATGTCTATTCTTGCCTCCTACCTCAACACACTGCAGCGGGGCTCGTCGCGATTGAGTCACTATGTCGAGGGCGTTGTTAGAAATTGATCATTACTCCATTACTTCACGTTGTACTAAGGTCCTCGTTCCCTGCTCGGCAGCATGTGTTGCTACTTTAAAGACAGCTATGCGCCTGTGTGATGTCGTGTGATTGAATACTTGAGCGAGTTTTATAGGAAACCGTCGATTTGCTGATCCCTTTTCTTGTTTCAATCAGATTAGTGGTTAATCCAATTTTTAATTGGTTACGTTTAAATCTGTTAATTATCTGTTTAATAATTTTTCAATAACAGATACTTCTTATAGTAATAAATAAAGGAACAAAAGCGCCCTCCCCCCAAAAAACCTGAATGACTGTGGAATCTCCTTTTAAGACACAGCTATAAAAAATACATTCTAATTGATTTTGAAAATTCATTAATTTGAATGTTAGTGCCAAATTCAATAATCAAAAGACTTTCTTTTTAGAGATGATGCAATCTAATAGTTTTCACGATTTATAAAATTTTTATAACAGATTCATACCTTTTTAGATAAAATTAAAGATTGAAAAGTGTCATTACTTATTCGCGGCGTTCGTAACGTAGCCAGTTTTACCAAATTTTTAGAGATTTGAAATAAAATCATCATTTAATCACTTTTCTCTTGAATTAGGGTCAATAAGTTTAGATTAACAAAATTTATCATAATGGTTTTAATAAATTTACAACTATCATTTTTTTAAATGCCTTATTTGACAATAATATACGAAGTCATGATAACTGCAATAGGATTACCTTACCTGCAGCTAAATTAGTCATTTACCTGCAAAGCAAGGCTTGTACCTTTTCCATTGTTTTCCGTAAAATTTTCTTATTATGAATATTGACAAAAGTTATAAAAAATATCTGGCTTGACCTTTTGTAAATATTTTTTTTTTCAATTTTAAATAACATTGTCTTTACGCAATCAAAAGTCACCATTCTTTTTAAGCGGAGAAAGTCAATAATGAGCACGATGTAGACTCATAAAAAAGTCAAGGAATTCTTTTAAAATGACATCATTGTCGTCTTTTGTTATTTGGAATAATTGTCATATTATTTGTTTAATTTTGTGTGAATAGGTCAATAGACTTCTTTGATCTTGCTCTGAACCAGGAAAACATGACAAATATTTCATTACTTCTGTAATGTTTTTATGACGTTCTCTAAGATAGTTTGTTTCTTAGTTAATTATCCGTTCAATAATTTTTTTATAATACTATATCTTATAGTATTAAATAAAGGAACAAAAACCCCCAAAATTTTTAAAAATTATATAAATGTCATGATGATAAATTTTGTTAATCAAAACTTATTGGCATTATGAAAATATTGTTGATATAGATGTCTTTTGACCACATCTGACACAATCGGTCATTTGAGGTTTCGTTATAATTAACGTTCGTCGCCCGTCTGTAGCATGTTATAATTCCTCTTGTCCGGAACATCGTTTGTAATTTGCAGTACAGGCACATCACTTGCATTTAGTAAGGATAATCGCTGCTATAATAAAAATAAATGTTTTTTTTCAAAAGCTTATTATTAATTTCAATACCACTCATATTTGAACAAAATTAGCAGAAAGAATTGACGGGTCAGTGTGTTCGTAATCATATAAGACTTCGACGGGAAAAGGGCTTCATTGCCTTTCCATAGGTTTTGTCGAAGTAGGTTTTATCTACTTAAAACCCATGAAGTAATAAAAAAGGACTTCATATACTTCTAAAATGGAATTTTTCAACACATATAATGAAACAAAAAGTTGGTCCAACAAATATTAATGTTATGAAATGGAAAAATCCAGAGGAGTTCAAAACTATGACAAAAATAGCTGAACTTAAGCAGCAGACATCCTTAAGAATTTGTTTTATGGTACTTTTTGCCCTAAAAATTAAATGAACGCTGCCTTCTTCAAACATTATTTTTAAGAGTTGTAAGCATACCTTAAGGCTCTTATTTAACTTGGCTTCATGTGTTATACGGGTTGATGTTCTACTTTCTTTTGTAAACCTTCTGTTCACTTGTAGCAACAATCTAGCGACACAAGCATATGAAGTACATACTTTGTTCCTGGTAACAAGACAGCTGCATAACAAAGGATTTCTGGTGTAAATAATAAAGTCATCGGAGAATTGTCGGTCTCCTTCATGACTTTGTTGCTGTTACCAATTATCAATTGCACAGATGAATATGCTCCCAATTGTCCTAACGTCGATTCCATTATCATTGGGTTCGTTTTTTATTCAAGCTTTAGTGTTAAGGTAGATCCACGGTGTTTCACTGCAATTCCCATTGAGCATGTGAAAACGCTGACCTCACAGTTTTATTTTTATTTTCTGAAAGCACATCATTAAAGCTAGCTTAAGAACTTTTATTTGTAAAATTCTGTTTGCTGGTTTTCTTTCTATCTACAAAATTGTGAATTTTCCCTAAATAAACTTTGTAGAATCAGTTGTTTTTGTACCAATATCTTTTGGAAGTTTTAGTCTTAATCTGCCTAAAGTGTAATGTTTTGTTCATTGAGGTCTATTTAGGTTTGTCATCTGTTTCTTTCCGTTTTGTTGGCAATCGTCCTTTAACGAGTTCCGTCTGCCGCTTTGAATCTTAGAATTCTATGAATGTGTGGGTTCAGGGGATGACGTTTTTTTCGTAATTTATTTTTAACTATTTTTCTGTTGTTATTACTGTTATTTTCTAGCATTATCATTTAAAATAGTTTCAATTTTATTAGTCGACACATAAACCAAAACCTGTTTGAAAAAGTGTCACACCTTATTGTTCGACAATCGCCATAGAAAAAGTATCCGTCTTTATTGGTCGATCATTTCCCGTTTAAAATAGTTTCACAATTTATTTTTAAGGCTTGTTACAGCTGTTTGTGTCTCACGACATATTCATGTTTAAAGACCAGACAGTAACCTGTAAATATTTAATTATTTGGTATATGGACATTGGTAGGTATCTTTCTTTCTGAAAATCATACCAAACCTCCTATTTTAATATTTGCAACCATCTAAGAAAATGTCATGAAAGTTATTTTTAGTTGCGTTTACCTGTGTCTTAACCTACAAATATATAGAGATGTCGTATTCTTTATTCTTTATGTTTTACCCAAGTATTGATCTTGATTTTCAATGTGTGCGTCAAACTGAATCGACATTTCTTCGAAGAATCTGGATGTTTTGCCCACGATCTGTACCCATATTGACTTATAGTTATGAATTTTGAGGTATCAACAGGTAAATTCCAAGCCAATTTCGGTTTGTTTGGAAACGAGAACATTTTTGTATTGTGTTTGTTTTTTACCTATATATTTGCGTTTCTGCTGCTGATGATAGAATACACTTTGAAACACATCTGCAACATAACAGAAATCGCCCTATATATAAGACCTGTGGAGAAATCTTCAGTAATAATTGAAATTATACTGAAAAAAACAGGAGGCTTCATTCCTCTGTGTTGGATTTGGATTTACAATGTTTGGCTTTTCTACATTTTTGGTCCTAATGCTTCTGATGCTAAGTGACTCCTTGCAATGGCCATATTTCATATCAAAATTGACCATGCTTGTTCAACATTGTTTAACATGCATTTTGCAAATGATAGTTTGACTGGTAATTTATATCTATTTTTACAAATCAATTGTATTTTCGACAAATCATATTCAGGGTTTTTCTTGTGTATTTAGTGATTTTGTCGGCAATATGTGATAATAAAAGAACCGCAGAAAATCATAAGTGGGGACAAAACAAGAAGGACATGTAATACCGAAATTCTAAAGAATTTGTCTTCATTTCATTTATAAAATTTTCATTCATTTTCATAAACCTATTTTTCACTGTCAAATCGGAATTTTTTACCTTATCGACATATGCATTTTACCCCTTGCATTATATGTTTAAACTTATCTCTGTTGTGCGTGTTCAGTATTGTTTTTGTATCTTGTTATACGCATTTTAGTTTTGTTAAGACGGGTGGAGCATTGTCTTATTTCGGGAACAAATCATTAAAACAAATAAAATTTCAAAAATGTAGATAAACTTCTATAGACTACAAGGATTGAATTTTGTCCAACGGGATATATGATATAAATATAAATACTATGTATATGTTAAGAGACATTTTATTGAAACTTGCAAATTGAAACCGATTTTTTTTCATTCACATGGTCTTATCGACTGCTGCATTTAGCTCCTCAAGCAAGCTGTTATCAGTTCTATTCGTTAGTTTGCCTTTCGTTGCTGCTTAAAGCATGTTACGTAAGTTTTTGTCACATTTCCCTTTATTCCGATTCTCTTTGCTATTGCTGATTGAAGCCAACTACAGCCAGTTGTTACTATTTTCTTGCATTTTGGCTA
The DNA here is from genome assembly GCA_034783895.1 of Geukensia demissa. Lineage (NCBI taxonomy): Eukaryota > Metazoa > Mollusca > Bivalvia > Mytilida > Mytilidae > Geukensia > Geukensia demissa. The sequence goes on along the minus strand of JARWCS010089867.1, from coordinate 7,665 downwards.
TGCATCTATTATTCTGCACTGTAAGATGTCCTTCTGTAGCAGAACCGTAGTTGTCTAGAATTTATGGAAACGGTATTCAGTACGCCATATTTACTCTTAGCATTTCCATATTCTTATCAATGACTGTTGCACAATCATTTTCTTCAGTTGCTGAATTTACATTCATGTGTAATTGATATCGGTTAATTCCTTGTAGAATATGACAGAACCGACAATCTCGCCATTCTTCATACGTCCTCCAACCGGAAGTAATCCTACTTGCTGAAATCCTCCGATCTTATTTATAATGTGCAAGAGTGCAACATTATTTGTGAAAGTGTCTACGTACATAGCACTGTAATTAAGAAGTTTTGAAAATTCAATACATTTTTGCATGGTAAATAGTCCTAGACCTTGGCCTCTTGCTGTTGGTTTTACAATAATAAACGGATCTACAACTGATGCAGCTCCGCGATAGAATTTGCTAACTGCCAACATAAAACTTGCTAAAAGTTCTCCAGATTCTTTGCAAGTAATGGCAAAACAGTCACTATCAACCAGTTCTTCTCTGAAGATTCTCTCATTTAAGAATTCGTCAACACCAAAACCTTCGCCGCGTTCAGCAGCTTCCTGGATCATGTTGTACGTTTCGGAAAATTGTCGTTCCGTCATGTAATCAATTATTACTTTCTTTCCAGTCACTAGCGTTTCGACGGCTGGTAAGCTGGTGATGTAAGGTCTACCCTCTTTCAGCAACATATCAAAGGTTTCTAAAAAAGAAATTCTTGATAAGTGATATGTTTCAAGAAACTATAAACAAACTCAACATTTTCAAATATTTTAAAATAATAACTTGACAAAACTGAAGTATAATATTTTTTTCTTAAGATTGTTGTCCGTTTCGAAAAAAAATAACAACTGTGCGTTTGAGCATTGTTGTATAAATTCTCTTTATTTTATTCTTCTTTATAAAATGAATGTATTTACCTGATTCAAATCATTTAATTTAAGATACTAAAAGAGCGAGAAATATAACTTATACTTTTTTGAAATAAGAAAAGAAACTTATTCTTACCTGGTTTAATTCTGAGCACTTTCGTATTCAATGTAATAATTGTGAGGGAAAATTAACTATTGCTCGTATTTCGGAATGTTTTGGTATGAAAATCGGTTGATTTCATTGTGCCTTTTATACACATTCCTATCAATAAAATCTGGATCACATCCAAAAAGATAACATAGGTAACATTGACATGACAAAACTGTCAATCAAAATTAATGTGTTGACGCCTTAACCAGGACATCAGACAATTAATTAACGCTGTTAATTGATTATTTATCGGTATACAACCACATAGGAATTTAAAAATTAAGGAAATGTTAAAAGAAATGGGTGAAGTATCTGACTAAGAGTGCGAAATTATTCCATACTTTGAGATGTGTACAATTAGCACAGGCTCACGCAAGAGACAGCGCATTATTGTAAGTACAGAGCAATAAAATCTTGTTTTATTGACATGACGTCAAACATACGTATACTAAAAAAGTCAACAGAGGATTTATAGGAGACACGTGCACAACAATTGCATTTATTAGTATTAACTTGTTTTAAGCAAACGTACTACTCTGAAGCCATTGATGAGCAGTTTGATTAAGATTATCCTCCTCTTACCTCGTCTTAAAACAGATTCCTTGGGATAAAAAATAACCCGATTGATAAGGCGGTTATTGAAAACACAACAATACTTACATGTTTAATGTTTATTTTGAATCCCAACGTTCGGTGTCATAAACTATTTGCAAAAATTGTCAAACAAATAAGTGACAATAAAAACGACAATGAACACTATTGGATGAATTGGTTATGATGCAAACAGGCCCATTAATAAACATTATAATACATCCTGCCCAAATATGCAATGCATGGCAGAATTTAATCCAATAAAAACACTCAATCAATTGCAACAAAACCAATTTATTAAAAAAGAGACAAAGGTAGTTTTCAAGCTTTATCAAATTTATCAAAGGAACTTTGCAGTTCAGTCCTCAACAATTCCATTCAACCATCAGTCTATATCATGGCTGTCTGGAATTCGCCATACTAATGCAACATTCGTAAATAACACTTTAGCAATGTTAAATGTGTATTAGATTTCAATCAGCTATTTGCGCATTTCAAGGAGAATCTGCTCAGCAGTAGCCTAGCGTCAAAACCTAAACATCGGAATTCAAAGATCAAAACACAGTAAAAAAGTAAACAAAAAATATCAAAAAAAGAGATAGTGACAACTACTATATGCAATACGATTCGAGGATATCTTCGTATTTTCAGGGGTTTAAAAATAACCAAACACAGCAAATTTCTCTTAACATCTTTCATGTCAGCCAAGTATGATTACTGAAAAGATAACATCTCATCTGTAGCATAAAAACAAGAACTTTGGAAGCCCACGATCAAAACATTGTAAAAGAAGTACGGAAATCCAAAAAATCGAAATGAGAAGGAAACTCAGAGTTAAGGGCAACTACAATGTGCAATACGTTTCAGAGCTTCATAGTTTTTTCAGGGGTTTTTAATTTAACCTAAAATAGCATATTTTTAAAAAAAATATTTTGTGATGAATTTCCAGTTTACTAGCTGAGACATTGAGTGGTATCAAATAAAACTTACGATGCTAAATATTTAACTACGAAATCAATTAAAACAAGCAAAGCAAAACAGAAAGAAAAGTTGTAGTTTTAAACAACAAAAACAAATTTTATCAAGAGCTATTGTTTCATTTATGATGTTAAATAATGTTTGATGTTTGAATTGTCTAAAGAAATTCAAAAGCCGGCGTTGTTTGTCGTCTGCAAAGCTATAAAATGTATAGACGACAAACCAGTTGTTTTGGACCTAAACAATGAATATCATTAAAAACATTGTGTAATTATGAGAGTTCTATCTTTCCTATTCATACATTAAATAACCAAAAAAGAAAACTTAAAGGCATTGAAAATAACAAAATTGTAACAAATTAAAAATATAAGGACAGAACATGAGCGGAGGGGGTTGCTGTATTACTCAGATGTGAATTTGAGGTAAATATTTGTTTGAAGAATAATCTAATTGCACGGGGTTATCGTATACTTTATCTGTCAAGGTTAGCGATTACCCCGGTAGAATATGGTAAGATGTAAAATTTGATATGGTATCGAAGGTAAACAGATTTTTAGGGCAAATATATGCCCAAACAACAAAATGAAACAAACTTGTCTATTTGCTGAGTGGTCAAACGTGCTTGTTATGTGCACATTGCAAATTACAAAGTCAAGAAGCAGTAATTTGAAACATGTCACGAGTGTCTTTTTGCAATAAGATTTTTCCTTACTAACATTTGCACCAAACGTAATAAGTTAAATATCATACAGAAAAATTCCATACATTTTGGTTACATTTATGCAGCCTCAAAGGCAATGGAATGGGAAAGTTAATCTTTTGAATTTGAACACATTCTATGCGATAGTGCTATATCGCTGTTTTATGGTCTTCCTTTTTTGAAATATTATAGAATTTCAATTTACCTTGGATCTTTTTTACTTCATCGATCAAATGTGTAGTTAATAACAAACCACGGTTTTATAAAGACCTTTATTCTGCAGAAGACTCATATTTTTAAAAAGAACTTTTCGGCGTCTTTGAAATAACCAATTCAAAAACATAAATGCGAATAATACAGACCTCGAACTAGTAGCCGACCAAAAACATAAGACTTGCGGCTCGTAATTAAAAAACAACGTTGAGATTTCTAGGTAAAGATTTGGTTTAATCAAAGAAAAGACTTACATCATTTTAATAGAAATCACAGTTTCCTACCCTGAATGACGTCAGACAGGCGAATTGTGTGTTATTCCGTTAGTAAAGTAACCGAACAAATCTTTTGCTCTTTCCTTGTTTATGCTTTGTCGAGTTTTCTTTTATTCATTCTTTTTCCTCGTTTTTTGTTTAATGTAATTTTGAAATCTCTCTCAAAGTTTTGCCTTGGACTTGAACATGTAATAAGGCATGTTAAGACGATTTTTTTTACATTTTTGCTTAGTTGACTACGAACATAATGAAATGAAAATTTTATAAAAGTCATCGTGTCACCTAAACTCTTTACACAAGACTTTGTTTTGGACTTGAACACGTCATAAGTCATGTAAGTTAATAAGACTAGACTGCAAGGATGTTAAAATGAACATTTTATAACAGTCACCGCGTCACTTTAACATCAAACCTAGCATAGTGCAAGAATGCCTGATGTATTCCTGTGGTTTAAGTCTCACCGAATAGATGCTGAAATTTGACCTGCTAGTATTACAGTGAAGGACATTCTCTGTAAAACCTCCATTATCTGACATAAGCTACAATTCGACACATTTATCTGTCCAAAAGTATCGAAAAATTGCACAGTACCTTCAAGTTTTCTTAAAAATATATTTTTACATTTAGTCATTCAGACTATCTTTTGGTAATTATATATATCTACGTTGCGTTCTTCCCAGATATTTTCCATGTATTTAAATTATTGTTGACTTTAGTTCTTACGTCTATAGCAAACCCCCTTTTTTCCTTATTGTTATTAGTAACCATGTACTTTTATACATAACTAGACAGAAAATGTTATGAAATAATTTGTAGGCTATCGCTGCATATCAGATAAAACCTCGTCTGTTTTTATTTATTTAACCTATTCACTAACTCAAATTGTATAACTTATCAGGTATTGAATTAGATATTCATAAGTGGTATGTTGTTTGGTTGGAGCCCGCTCGATTTAAAAGTTTTAAATATTCAAGTCAAAGCCTGATGAGAAATATCTTATTTTGATTTTAAATAAGTAGATACGAATTTGGAAACAACTCTAGGACGTTGCACTGTCCTTTTGTATCAAGAGTTGTTAAATAGAAACAATTTATTGTCAGCATTAACAAAACTTAATATCATATACTGTCATTTCGTATATGGATATGTCAACAATCCGTCTTTAAATGGTATAATACACGATAACACAGAATCAAACATTGTTCACATGTTTTTTGTTTTTTTTTTCTTTTTTTTTTGGTTTTTTTGGGGGTGGGGCATTTATAGCTTTTCACAAGGAGTGGTTTTCCACCCTTGCTGAAGGCCTTGTAGAGACCTCTTGATCTGTAAATTACTCTGTTTTTCTCGTGGTTGGAGTACAGTCTCTGTGACATTTAACACATCTTTTCATTTTCATAATAAATATATATTTTGAACCCGAGTGGAAAAAGAGTCTTACGAGTCCATCTGAGTCATTTATTTATTTTAATTCACAGCAAGTTTTGTTTCCTTTCAATAATCTGTTTGGAAAAGATAATTATAATCATATTAAGTGACCTTAAGTATACCAAGTCCACACCAAGTCCAGTGTCGAATACCAAAGTTGTGAATAAAAGAGCACAGTCCAAAGAAACAAGACAAATTCTTAACCGACTTAAAGATGAAAATATAAAAAAAGAAAAAGAACAAATGCTATACACCATGAACCCCTTTATACTAAAGGAGTATGATCAGGTGCACCGGAAAGGTAAGTCCACTTTCTTGCGTTGTGAAATCCTTTAACTCTAATCCGAGTTGACGTCAATCCAAGAAGAGGTCAACTTAATGTTGAATTGCCAGAAACAGGTCCACTAGGACGTCTGTCCCGTGTCTCTTTATTTGTCACCTTTGATAGTCGTAGCTGCCTTTTTGTGTCCTATTGTTCTTTATCTTTTTGTTAAATTCCAGACAAACAAGGTAAATAATAAAACAGATTTAGCTGTTGAGAAGCTTGAAAATTAAGAATTTGACATAAAAGTAAATTTCCATGAAGTCAATAAGGTCATTCAAACTTTTTCGTCAATCAAGACTGTTGAAACTGGTCTCAGTCATATTAGACACAGATAAAACACAAGTGACACAAATTAATAATTCATAACTAGTCTTTATTGACTGTAAGGTTGGCTAATTCAAATTTCTACTACACGTTTTGACAAATCTTGGTGTAATGAATGGCAATATTTGTTGTTCTTATGACGTTTTCTTGGCAAAACCAAATAGAGAACACAATCAAGACATCATAAAATTTTAAAAAATTAACTGGCCGTTTAATATCAAACTGATTTATGTTTGTTATTCGAGTAGATTTTGTGTGTGTTTGTGTGGCCTTTTGATGAAGTAATAATCAGAATTCGGTCTGGTGGCATATATATCAATCATCAAAAGCAATGCATACCTTTATTTCTAATTCCTGAAAAAATACCTAAATCAAAGATAAACACAAAATAATTTTGAAGCAAAAAGGGGAACAAAAAGGAAAGAAGAGTCTTACTACAAACTCATGTCAAAAGGGAAAGGAATTCGAAGATACAAAAGGGGCAGAAAGAAATCTCAATTTGAGATGTTTTATGAAACTGAACCCAGATGTCAAGCGCCAGGTTAGATTTTTAAGAAAACCTCTTATTGTCATTTACCACAGTATTTATACGCGGATACCTATTGTCCCTTGCAAGCAAACACTAAATCCAACCGATGCGCATAAAAACTACAAAAAAATGTGGCAAAATTAGTACAGTTTCGTCTACATCTTTGACATTACAAACATTATGTCAAGGTCTTTGGACTGAATTTGTCATTAACATCCAATTTAAACCGAAATTAAAACCGAATTTATTATTTAGAAACTCATAATTATAAACATATGTAATATTGACACCAAATGTCTATGACCTTACGATTACCAAACAAACAAGATAAACAGGTTAGAATTACCAAACATTTCTTCTTTTATTTATCGTATAAAGTATTATCTCTATTGTTATTTTGATCTGTAGAGTACCTTGACATAGTAATTTTAGAAAAATGACCTTAAAAATAATCCATATGAGCGATAACATATATATTTATTCTAAAAATAGGAACAAGAAAGGATTAAGCAAAGTATTTTTGTATATCTGTTGAAAGAGGTTATCATAATCTGAATGTTTTTATTCAATGATTTTGACACACTGAAATTTATAGATTTACGATTGTAGTTACAGCTAACATTTTGAGGAAAGAACATGTTAAATCTGTCAGCCACGCAGACATCAATTAAAAATCAAGCGCTAATTAGTATAACAACAACCTTCACACATAGAGTGAAGGTGACTTCATTAATCTTTCTTATGGTTAAAATATATCAAAATGTCAGGACTTTTTTATGTTAATGAAAAAGGTCAATATTTAACTGAATTATAAATTTATTATTGGATAAAATTTCAAATAACTAAAAGTTCAAAAAGGGATGAGCACCCTAGGGTGTTGCAAGTGTCCATGTGATGAAACTACAGACTATTTACTTGCATCTGTTACGAATCTTCTAAGGCTTGACAGACCCCAAAATGTATTGTGCAAGTCTAAAAATACAAGTCACCGATGTTGAATAAACATGGGAAACTTAAGTGTGTTATATTTAAAAGAAAGAATAAAGAATATATATACCAGAAAGAAACAATCCACATCTTTTCTGGATTGTGTACTGCATAATTTCTCTTTAAGATGTTTCCTTATATGTAAATTTCAAAGAGTAACCACTCATTAGTAGCATTAGAACCAAAACATAGGAAGTTCGAGATCAAAACATAGTAAAAAAGTACTCAAAACCAAACAAATCGAAAAAG